>RDPX01000048.1:1989569-2021765 GCA_003991215.1 Morbakka virulenta
AGCTTCGAGAAGGCATATTTGTTGGTCCTAAAATAACACAACTTCTGCGAGATGATGCTTTTCTACAGCTACTCTGTGGTGAACAACTTTCTAGGAAACCAGCGGTCGGCAAACTATAAGGAACTAGTAAGTGATAAGCCGAGGGCTTACCAGGAGCTTGGATGCAACATTTCACAAAAGGTTCCTTTTATGCATTTACATCTAGAGGGGTTTCCTGATAACTGCGGTGCCTACAGCGATGAGCACGGCGAACGCTTTCACAAGAATATTGCATCAGTTGAAAAGCGATTCCAAGGAAATTGGAGTTGCTCGCTGACTTCTGCTGGACGCTGATAAATGCATGATCCTGAGACCATCCACAGGAGAAGCGTTAAGAAGAAAAACTTTTCATGTTAACATCACGGTAAATCTAAGTATTTTTGTAATCGAGTTACATCACAAAATAAAAGAAAACCCAGCAAACAACTAGTTTTTTCTTGTTTCTGAGATTTAGGGGGTACCAGTTCTGGAAAGTTGGGAGCCAACTCAAAGTTTTGATAGCGATATTCGTATTCAGCGCCCCGAATTTAGTAGAAAAATATTCTTCTCGTTTAAGATACAGAAAAAAAGTTAAAATTTGTTGACCTGTGTCATTAAATCAGTAAATTTATGCTACTTATTTCAAATAATACTGAAATGCTATTTTTATTTTGAAATGAATACATTTTTCTTTAGAGTTCTGATATCTTTTCTTGAGCTGCTATACCTATCAATCAGTAAAGTCACATTCCATTTTAAATGCGTGTATTCAGCAATCTAATGGTGTGGATATACCACAAATATCAACAAATGTACTCATCAAAACAACTTGGATCACAAGAACCGGTTTACCTTTGTAAATGTCTTGCAAAATACTTGAGTGTTTCATAATGTGCTGGTGACAAAATGGCTAAGGCTGATTGAAATGCTCTCGATTTTTCATAAGTCTTTTCTATCTCTAAGAAAACATAAGGTAGTAAGTGTTAACAGATACATATGCTTTTTTCGCTATTTTTATGTTTACATTCAATAAAACGCTTTAAATCAATCAAGAATAAAACAACTTCTAAACAAAACAGAAAGAGAAGAGTTTTGAAACAAATAGAGAAAAAAACGAGAAAAGGAACAAAGGCAAAAAGGAGAGCAAAACTTAAGCGAAATGAAGATAGGCAAAACACAAAGCAAGGGTGAAAGAAAGTAAGGTGAGGGGGAATCAGGAAGTTAAAATAAAGTGGTAAAAAAGTAGACACAAAAAGCACGAAAAGCAATAAAAATAGGAAGACGGAAATAACAGAGAGAAAAAAAATATTATTCAATGGCTGGAGAAAAAATCTGTAAATGCTAATACGAGTTATATTGGCAAAAGAGTATACAATTTCCGGCAAATCCCAATACCTTCGGTTTGACAACTTGCTGAAAGCACCTATTCGTTTGAAAATAATATTGGGCCAGTATCGTTTTCCCCACTCCATAGTACACGCACCTTGTCGTGATGGGGTGGGATGCGTGTTCTAGTGATCCCATGAGCTATGTCAGCGGGAGTTTTACGTCTGGTAGATTTAACCATGTTGGACAGGTTGTAGGAGAAGAGGCAGACTAAGCATGGTAATCTGGCCCTCCAGGATGGGGATTGGGATGGAAGCTAACTACTCCGAACCGTAAAAATCAACCTAGTTACGGAAACACCAACGAAGAAAATTCAAAATATTCGGTAAAAGGGAGGTCTAAAGTCCTTAGCGAATAGGTTAAATGCCAGGAATGAAAGTAAAAAGAAAGCATCTGGCAGGAGCTTGGAGGTCCCAGATTTTAAAACAATCACAAAGGTTGGCTTCTGGAATGAACGCAGTGTACGAAACTGGTAAAATATTTTAGGTAAGAGCAGAAATGAGAAGGTAGGATTTTCAGATCCTCGGTGTGAGTAAATGCAGGTAGACAGACATTTGCTGACCGACACTTCCTATTCTGGACGGGATGACACATGGATGGAGTGACCATTATTCTCGAGAAAAAAATAGAGAAGCCCTAGATGGAATGGAATCCTGTTAGCAGTAGCTGAGCGAAAGTCAGATTCAGAAAGAAAGGGGCATTGAGTGACCGTAATAACTTGAAAGGTATCACCTTACTCTCAGTTCCCAGTGAAATTCTTCAAAAGACCATTAAACCCAGGATAACAGACCTGTTGATGGCTTATTTCGGCAACAACAGGCGGGCTCCTGATGAGGCAGGGGTTGTATAGACCAAGCCTCTGTGCTTCGAAGTATTAAATTATCATACAGTGCACGGAATAACAGAGAAAGAGAGAGAGAGAGAGAGAGAGAGAGAGAGAGAGAGAGAGAGAGAGAGAGAGAGAGAGAGAGAGAGAGAGAGAGAGAGAGGAGGGGGAAAGTTTGTACCACAGCATTACTGCGTACCCCAAGAAATTGTCAGCAAAATCAGTAGCTTTTATCACAATTTCTCTTGTTGTGTTGTAGGCGCCAAACTAATCTTTCAGGTTAAGATTGGTGTTTGGCATGGTGTAGGATATCTTCTCTCCCTTTTAATTGGACCATCAACTGGATGATGAGACAGAGAGCAAATAGAAAAGAATGGAATTTGGTAGGCCTTACTCAATGTTCTAGAGGACTTGGATTTTGCTGATGACTTGGCCCTACAATCACATACCCATATAGAGATGTAGAACAAAATTGTCCAATTTTGCAACTATGGGAAACAACGTAGCCCCAAGATTACCCAGAGGAAACAGCATTCATGACCACACAGATACCCTACCCTGTCTTGGCAGTATAATTAAAAGAAATAGTTGGGCCTATAGTGACAATCAAATCCGTCTGAACAAGGCAAGGGAAACCTTCAAACGTATGAAAAATCTCTGGGATCGCCACAGTACAAAAGTAACACAAAACTGTGAATATATAAGAGCTGTTAAATGTCAAACTTACTATATGGCTCGGAGTGCTAGCAAATGACAGAGGTTGACCTGACAAGGCTGTTAGTGCTCCACACAACAACTCTCAGAAAGATGTCACGGAAATTTTGGCCAAACGCAATTTCTAGCAATGAGCTTCTCGAACTATGTCAGCATGTGGATATGGAGATAATAAAAAAGCGAAGATGAAGACGGATTGGACGTGTGTTTAGAAGGGAGCCAGACAGCGTTGTTAGAGTAGCTAGCCATTGAACTCCCGGAGTTAAAAGGAATAGAGACCGACATAAAACAACTTAGCAACACACAGCCGGGAAAGAGATGAGGGCTCAACAGGAGACATGGGGGTGTCCAGAGGCGGGCATAAGGCAGGCAAAACTGGAGAGACTTTGTTGCTGCCAATGCGTCAAGAGGCACTGTAGGAACAAAAGGGTAACTGAGCGGTATCCTATTCTAGATGCAGGATCCTGGAAAACGAAGAGGTCTTACATATAAACAGATAGCAACCCCCATGCATATTACAAATGACGACACTTAACATGTATGCATTCCTACTAGAAAACTTTTCTGCATAAAATTAATTTTTAAAAATCATTACTTGATATTATCTGTAACGTAATACTGTATTTGATTATTATGTGTATATAACTCAGACCGCGTATTCAAAAGGAACTATGACACCTTACCTGATGATGTGATATGGTGATATTCAAACATAAAGTGAAAAATGGGTTAACTATAACAAAGGCGTTACTTACTTATTGCTGCGATGAACGGTTCATAAGCTTCAAAATCGATGAGAGGTATTGGAAGAAGTCTAAAATATAGTTTAATTAAACCAGTTACAGCATTGATATCATCATACATGGGTTGTGACAGATCTGGAACTTCACCGTCTAGAAAAAAATGAATCAAGAACCACTTCCGTCATTATTATCATCGTAATTATTATCAACATTACTAATATCATCATGATCATTTCATTTATTGTGTTACACACTGTCTTTATTAGTGGTAAAAGCGTTTTGAACTTCGGTGTCAATAAGACCCCTCAAATTTCAAGCACTCTATTGAGGAGCCATGTTGAGTAGATGATGGCAATTTCCTGCAATTCAACAACTCGTGTTCCCATTCCAAGCTCATTCACTCTTTTGGAAAGTTCCTTTGGTATTGTTCCAAGTGCACCTAATATAACAAGTATCACTTTTGTTCTCACTTTCCATGATTTCTACAGTTCTCATGCTACATCTTGATAATTATCTATTTTTCACTTTACCAAGAACGTCATTTACAAAGTCAGTTCAACTTTTAATGGTTTCATGCATTCGTTTACAATTCTTCTGATTTTTCATTTAATCCCAGATTTTCTGTACACTCTAAAAGCCATGAGTGGGGCACCAAATCCTACGTAAGAATCTAGCAATGGATTGATTATAATCAATCCATTGCCAGATTCTTACTTCTTTTCTTGACTTTCTTGTAGTAACATTCTGTCGATGTATAACAAATCTCCAATTCCTCGGGAGCCCTTTCTGCAGATCTTTTGCTCTTCTGGTAGTAAACATTTTGTTCAAGAAAAGCGTAAGTTTCTTCTACAATAATTCCAGTGAGGGTTACCATAGCCAATGGCAATCAAGTTATCAGTCTGCCATTGCTGGGATCATTTCCCTCAGATGGATCCTTCCGTATCAGCACCGTCTCTCCTTTTGTCATCCATTCTGGCACTTTTCCTCCTATTCGATCACTGTACCGTTTAATTTGAGCAGTTTTTGCTGCTATTCTCTGCTTAATTTCTAACCGTACGACTCCTAGTCCTTTCTGCTTTATTATATAGCGATTTTGTTAATCAAATGCAAGCTTCTGTTTGCCCCTTTTTTCCTGCACCATTGGATTCACTCTTCCAACGCCCTGATTCGAATCAGTGACTTGCTTTTCCAGTCTTTCCCACCTGGGCTGTATACTTGTATCGTTTATTCCCCTCTTTGCCCCTACCGTTTCGTTCACAATCACGAAGCCAGCACAAATAAAGTCATTCGTTGAAGTGCCTAACACTGGATACACTGTCCGTGCAGCATTTCTTTTAATACCTCTTAATGATGAAAGTCTAAATCCATCTCTTTCCAAAATCTCTTTCATTTTCTCAATAACTCTTTTGGTGATACAAGAGTTCCATCCACTAACTGCAGTTTTCCATTTAACCTGACTGTGTCTTCTGAATGCATCTGCGCATCAGTATTAGCTTGATAAATTAACATTTCCGTCTCCATGTATTTACTATTACTGATACCATTTAATTGGTCCCCTCCATTTCTCATTCGTTTTATCTCATCCAGTTCCAAATCATTCATTGGATTTCTTTTAAACCTGGTTAGCGTGATCTACGAGTCGTTGCTCAGTAACAGGAAGCTTGTCCATGCGAAGCCATAACTTTTCGGTATCCATTCTCGGATGGGATCCTTTAATAACTTTTCGTAACCACCTTGGGTCCACTTACTTCGTCTCATCAGTGCAGAAGTAGCTCAATGAGGGCAGGGCCCATGCTGCTGTACCATGAGTCATCTGATATTCGCATGCAGCTCCAGTCTCATTACGCCTTAATTTGAAACAATTTGGTTATCNATTTCCGTCTCCATGTATTTACTATTACTGATACCATTTAATTGGTCCCCTCCATTTCTCATTCGTTTTATCTCATCCAGTTCCAAATCATTCATTGGATTTCTTTTAAACCTGGTTAGCGTGATCTACGAGTCGTTGCTCAGTAACAGGAAGCTTGTCCATGCGAAGCCATAACTTTTCGGTATCCATTCTCGGATGGGATCCTTTAATAACTTTTCGTAACCACCTTGGGTCCACTTACTTCGTCTCATCAGTGCAGAAGTAGCTCAATGAGGGCAGGGCCCATGCTGCTGTACCATGAGTCATCTGATATTCGCATGCAGCTCCAGTCTCATTACGCCTTAATTTGAAACAATTTGGTTATCCATTTACACTCCTTTAGGGATAGTGAATTATAAACGGTCACTAGAAAGACTGCAAGCCAAGGCTGCAGAGTAATTCCCACTCATGAGACAGACTACACCCGCCGGACACCAATCCGGCATTTCTTGATCTCAGGGTCAGCTGACAGGTGGTGACATGGATTACCTGGAGGTAGTTGTGGCACAGAGTAACCTCATTCTCACACGTTGAATCTCAACAACCCGATGCAGTTTTAAGTCTTACCCAGAGCATATTATTAATATTATTGTTATGATGGTGATGATGATGATGATGATGATGATGATGATGATGATGATGATGATTATGATGATGACGATGATGGTGATTATAGGTTTTTGTAGCTTGGTAAATCATAACCAAAATACCGGAGTCTGGCCATGATTCTGGAGCAATTTCAGTGTTCAAGTAATGGATAGCGTCTTTCTGATTATGTAGGCACTTGCGAGGACTTTTTTCTGGGTTTCTTCAGTCGTTGGATTGACAGGGATTTGCTGGATTCGTCTACCTAGTCCTTTTTGGATATGTCCCAGTGCTTCAACTAAAACACGTACCGTACTTGTTTTTCGGCCCCATATTCTAGTGACCTCCATTTCCAGATTTCTGCGGTTTCACAGCTTCTCCATTTCTTTTAATAGTGACATTTGTTTCAGATGAAGCAGTCATATCAATCATGAGCACGCCTTTTCGTCTTTGTACTTGATGATGATATCAGGCCTGTCTGAACCTCTCTGCCTATGTTCACTGGCATATCCCACGGAACTGTGATGTAGTCGTTTTCTGTTACAGTCTGTGACTGTTGTTTGTATGCCGTTTCTCCTCCTGTAAGTTTGTAGTCCTTGCAGATCTTCCAGTGGATGTATTATGCTGCCCTTGTATGTCCGTCGATACATTCTGTTTTCGCAGAAGAAGGGCAGTTTAAGGCTAGGAGGTCAATGGTCTCTTCGTACTGGTCGTATATGCTGCAGATGGGTCTGTTCTATCTTTGATGATTAGGTGATGGTAACATTCTTGCAGGAAGACTCGGGTTTTGTGCAGCTATCATCAGTCTTTCTGTTTCCCTCTTTCAGTCCTGCGTTTCGTAACCATCATCAAACCTGGGTCTGCTCTTGGTCCACGTCAGGTTTCTTGGCTCTCTTGGGGTACCGTCCATTATTATTATTATTATTATTATTATTATTATTATTATTATTATTATTATCTCATTTTAACACTGTGTGTCTGGCTGTTGTTATCGCTGCATTTTTGTGCTGATAGGCGAATCATAACAAATGACAATGGGCTAACAGCATTACTTTTTTTTTAAACTCCAGTACTTTCCGCAAAATCCTGGCAGTTCCTAATTACGCAGTCTTTTGAAGCACTTCCAAGTTACAGAAAATCTCAAATTTTCAAACCCACTTTTCAAACCCTTTTGTCACACATCCCAGAGCTTCTATCACAATAGGTACCACTTCTACTTTCTTCAATTTTCACAGTCTTTTTATCTCTCTTTTCAGATCCTGATACTTTTCTACTTTCACACCCATCGGTACTGCTATGTCAATGATAATTGCCTTATGTTTCTTTTTTGTATACTAAGATTAAATCTGGTTTCCTTGCCTTGATTATATAATCACATTGCATATTTACATCCCATGGCAAGTTCACATCATCATTCTCCACAATTCCTTTTGGAGCATGTTCGTACCATTTTTCACTGCATTCCAACCCTCTTTTCTGGCATATATCCCAATCTTCCTTGCTACATTATCATGACGCCTCTTGTACTCCTTCTGAGCTAACGTCCCAGAAGCACTAACAATGTGTTGCACATTTTCACCTTTCTGGCCACACAATCGACATAGCAGGCATTCAGCTGTTTGCCAATGTGATACTTCACATAATTCGTCCTGATCAATTGCTCTTGTGCGGCACATATCAGGACTTCTGCCCCAACCTTTAAGTCACATTTTGACAACCATTGCCACTATTACCGTTATTATTATGTGGAAAGGATTTTCTCGGATTTACAACCGGTCTGTCTGGCACCGGGGCCTCTCCGAGGCACTGGGGTCACCAGATCATCTAATCTAGCTTTTCAAGCACCTTTCTCAAAATATGTGCACTCCCTAGAAGAGCTGCCTTCTGTATCGTTTCAAACGACAACCCGACGCCTACCATAGCAAGATAAGGGGCAAGCCTCTCTGTTACGGACCCGAGAGCACCCACGACAACTGGTATCACCAATGTTTTCACGTCCCAGAGACGAGATACCTCTCGAGCCAATTCCGAATATTTATCAATTTTCTCCTCTTCCTTGGCTGCAGTTCGGGAATCACCTGTGACAGCAATATCTACGAGGATACACTCTTTTTCTTTCTTTTTTATAATTATTATATCTGATCTCCTATTATTATTATTATTGAATGAATAAAGCTTTGGTACAAGCCATTATACATAACTACCAAATATTGCTAGTTAAAAATACAAAACATGTTCTGATACATGAAACAACCATTCTCAAACCTAAGAGACAGCCTTACTCAGCGCAAGGGAAATTTCGAATCTGATTGTGTAATAAGAAAAAATAAATCTAAAACTAAATAAACAAAATTCTATTCATAACGTGCTTATTTATATCAATCAATATCTTGTATTAGTCCTGAAAACACCTTTCGAATTATTGTTTCGCTATCTATTAATATTGTCTTTTGCATTTCTGCAACTGTCCTGAGCAAAAGTTCTTCGTTTTTAAAAATGTTCTTTATGTCTTTCGTCACTTGTTTTATACCACCTCCAAGGGCGCCAATTATCACAAGTACAACCTTAATATCGTAGTCAGGTCGTCTTTCTCTCATTTCAAACGCCAACTGTCTATACTTCGCCATCTTTTCCAGACGCGTGTTTACAATGTTCCGTTGCTTAGGGCACGCCATGTCACATATCCAGATCTTTTTCTTCTCTTTGTCCTCCATGGTCAAATCCGGCCGTCTTGCTGTAGTTGTTTTTCGTAAGTTAAATTCAAAATCCCATACTACTTTTGCTTTGTGGTTTTCGACAGTTGTTCTTCTCTCCCATTTCTCTTTATACCAAACTGTATCTTGGTCGATAAGGTCATACTCTTTAGCCCAAGCAGTTGTCATGATCATCAATGCTCCCTTTGTGTCTCGCCAGGTATTCACTATTTGCTAGTACTTTGCATCCAGCAACAAGATGTTCAACAGTTTCTTCTTTCTCTGTACACAATCTACATCGTCGATCATCCATCAACCCTCGCGCTACCTTCCAAGCTCTCGTCTCCACCATCTGCTCTAACATCATCATAATTGCTGCAGTTTTTCTGCCGTGTAGGTTCTGCTTGAGCCAAATATGACACTCTTCTTCTTGTTCCTGATAAAATTGGCTTTGCTGTTCTTTGATCTTGTAATCTTCAATCCTTTTTGTATCCGTATCTTTTTGTAAGCAAGTCTTGACATTTTGCCATGTAGGTTTCCATTCTCTATCTTCCTCTATCAGTCTATCATCAATTCTAATTGATCTTCCTTCAAACCGCAATCTGACTCCTGCTTCTGCCATGGTCATGACTGATTCCGATACTATCGCGTTCTCCTCCTTTTTTATCTCTCTTATCCATGCTGCTTCAATCCATTGGTTACTTGACTTCGCCATATAACATGAAACTCGTAGTCTTGTTTCTTTGTGTACGATGTATTAAGACATGTTATTGGGCGATAGTTCTTTTCATCGCTCAGGTTTCTTGTCTTTGGTATTAACACCGTTCTTCCTGAGGGCCACCACTCTGGTATCATCCTTGTGTTCCTATAAGTATCCATAAACGCTCTTCCCAGTGCTTTTTGTGCGGGTTCGAACTTCTTCCACCAAAAGTTTTGTATACCATCTACTCCTGGAGCTGTCCAATTTTTTCTCTTTACTATTTCCTTCTTCAATTTTTCCTCGGTGATTTCAAATTCAGCAACATTTACTTTTTCATTCAACTCAACTTTCACTTTTATTATTATTATTATTATTATTATTATTATTATTATTATTATTATTATTATTATTGATGGTAATAAAAATACAACACATGACCTTGCAGGTGGGGCCTGTTTAGGTTTTCCAGTTTAGGTGGGCTCAGGAGTAAGTAACAAAGTGCGAACTCGGTACTCAGCCCTTAAGAACAAGAGATCCACGCTCACGACACCCAGATATGATGCTCCCCCACTACTTCCGCCCGTTAAACAGAAATGCGTGATGATCTTGTCGAATCGCACGAGTATAAAAGTAAAGATGTCAAACTTATTTTTATCGAGCTTTAATCTCTTGGTTTCTATTCAAAAGATATGGGCAATTCAAAAAATCTTTTAATAATTTTAGGCCTTTATTATAAAAGAATTCTAACAAAAATTACAACGACATCCATCTGGTGATTGCATTTCATGTATAACCGACTACTCAAGAATTTCATTATTCTTGCAGATCCTAATAACGACGTTTTCTGCTTTATTTCAGTCCTGGTTCTTATTTCAATTTTTTCTGGGCACTGCTCTGGTTCTTCTGTGACACTTCTTACTGCACTAAATACGTTTGAAATGACACTTGCTTTCTGGACTTACCCTAACCTTGCAATTTTTTTTAGTCTCTTTTTAGATATTTTTCGATTTTCTTGTTCCTTATTATTATTCTTGTATCTTCTGGCACCCTTGAACAACGTCACATTTCTCACTTGTTATAGGGGACCACTCACACAGTTAAAAGTAATACTCGCTCTTTCTTTGTTTATCCATTTTATCTCACTCTTGTGGCTACAGTACATATGCTTGCATTAACTTTTCAAAGCCTGTTCCTGGGCACCAAAGGTAGTTTTTTAAACCTCCATCATAATGGTGTGTAACCACTCATATATTACGTTCATGTTAAATCCCATACCTTTGAACACATCGTTGGTGAAAAAAACATAAGTAAGTCTTCCTGTTACGTACTATTTTATGTCCAGTATTTTTCTAACAATCCTTGTCGTGCTTAAAAGGCATGCTTTCTATAATGGCTGTTTTCTCAGTGTTGCAAAGCAATTATTGAGATATTTCGTTGCTACACTAACTACACCGATGGCATTAATGCAACTTTCTTTTCTTCGTCTTTCCACATTTAAAAATCTGGTGTTAAAGTTCATTACAGTGGTGTAGCTTTTCCTCCTCTTTCTGTTTCACTCGAATGCCAAATGGAAAGGACTATATCGATTATCTGACAACTATTTTCTTTCCTACTCTTCAGCGTGTCAGGTACATTATGATCGATGTGAGTTGCTGTTTGAATACTAAAGTGTTACAATAATAATACTCTGTCATTTAAAAGTACTTTATTGTCTTTTGTCACTATATGGTTGTAGTTTTTACATTCATATCTTAATTCCTTGCATAGGTACAAGTGAAGGATGGTTCTCTACATCATTTTTGTATTCTCTCTGTGCTAATTTTTGGCACTCAGTTAAATCGTTATCCATTCGTTATTGCTTTAGGTACCCGTTACAAAGCCAACTGCATAAATTCTGTTAATCTCTTTCTTTCTCTCCCAAGCATCTGCCAATACCCTTTCGCTGTTGTTGCAGATGTAATAACCAATACTAGTTTTCTCCATTTTACAAATTCTTTAACACGATTCTCCGCTTCTCTCTGACCGGTTCTACTTAACCGGTCCAACTCAGCTTGAGGATGTAGCTCTCCAGAAATGTTTAGCAAATTCATTGTTTTCCTGTCCACTTGTTATAATTCTAATTTTGTTCAACCTATTGCTCCTACACTGTATCTTACTATGGATTCTGCGTCGCGTTTATGGTTTAGTTGACATTTTTCTGCATTCAGTCGTAATTTCAGTGCTTTTCTCACTCTTCTGGCATATTATTTCTTTAACTTTTCCACTTTTCACAAAAATTTAGGAAAAAGCGTAAGTATTGGAAGATATATAAAAAGCATAGCATAAAGAAAACTGGAATAAATTTAGTTATGTAAGAATTAGAGCGTGGTAGGCGGGAAGCATGCAGTTTGCATGAATGCATGGCTGGACGAGGCAGAGAATTGGAAGCATTGATGAAATAGAAATTGATATTGCTGGTATTCAGAAGACAAAGTGGTAGGGAGAAAAAGCTCGTTTGGTAAGTGATGGGTTCAAACTATTTTACAAAGGCAGTAGTAATGGTAGGAATGGAGTTGGCATAATTTTACGTCAGAACCTACAAGACTGAATATTTGTTGGATGTGTAGAGGATGAAAAGATGTCATTTTGGAAAGATCTAGATACCAAGACACAATCTGTTCCTGATGCGGAAGGTTTGATTCTGATGGACGACTTAAATGGTCATGTGGGGAAAGATCGGACCAGCATGGAGGGAAGACATAGTGGGTCCGCATATGGAGAACAGAGCGAGCAAGGAAAATCGTTTTCACAATGCGCCCAGATGTACAACCTGGCTATATGCAACATCTATTTTGAGAAAAAGGAAGATCACCTCATAAGCTATTCTAGTGGAAACAAGCAGTGAATGCTTGATTACATCTTGATACGTGGAGAGAATTTGAGATTTGTGAAAGGGTGCAAGGTACTACAGGGGAACCTGTTGCCACTCAGCATCACGTATTAGTATTAGACAAAAGGAGATGAGAAAACCCGGTGGGAAAGTATCGAGACCACGAGAAAAGAACATTCGATGGTGGAACTTGAAGAAAAATGGATTTAAGGTCGACTTCATACTCAGGCTGACTGAGGCAATAGATGACCATTGGATGACCCATAATCGGCATTGGAGAACAAAATCATTAATATAGGCAGAAATGTGTTAGGTGAATCAAGAGGAGGGAAGTATGTCGAAAAGGAGACGGTGGTGGGAACAACAGGTTCAAGAGAAAATCAAAGCTGAAAAGGATTCTTTCAAGAAACGGAGAAACACTGATAGTGAACAAGATAGAGCCCTCTATAGAGAACAGAAAAGCAATAAAACAAGCTGTTATTGGGGCCAAAAAGAGGACGTATGCTGAAATGTATGGAAAGCTAACACCAAAAATGGTTAATCAATTATCTAAAAGTTAGCCCAAGTATACCATAGGGATATGTACGAATCGTTAAGGGCAAGAAGCGGACTATTTTGACGTGAAAGTGGGGTTTCGCCAACGTTCGGCCTTTAGTCCATTGCTGTCTATAATTATCCTTGAGTTATCTAAACAAGTAGAAATAAAGCCACCCTGGGCGATGATATTCGCAGAAGACTTGATCATAGTTGGAGAAACATCTTATGAGGTCGAGAAACTGCTGGAGAAATCAAGGGACACGCTTAAAAGGAATGGACCTAAGATCAGTACAAAGAAAACGGCGTATTTGGAACCGCCACACCATCAAAATATAGTAAAACCTCATAAAGAAATGGTGTCAACTGTCAGTCATTTCAAATACCTTGGTTCGGTAATTGATGGGGAGGGAGGATGTCTAAGACATGTGGAATCAAGAATCCGGATGGTTTGGTCTAGATAGAGAGACTTGTCGGAAGTCATTTATGGTAAAAAGGTCCCAGTAGAACTCAAATGCAAATTGTACAAAATAGTTATAAGACCAGCTGCTATATGGTAGTGATTGCAGGGACTTGCCGACAAGAGAGGAGAAGCATTTGGATGTGACCGAAATGAAAATGATTCGATGGAGTCAGGGACTGACCAGAGAAGATTGGGTAAGAAATGATAAAATCAGGGACAATGCGAAAGTCATTTTGATCACGGGCTATATTACTAAGAGACGCCTCTCATGGCATGGCCATATTATGCGCCGAAGTAAGGACCATGTAACTAGATATTCACTGGAAATTAAGGTTGCGGGTAACCGTCCAAGACGCAGACCTAAATTGAGATGGGTGGATAAGATCCAACTCTAACGTGAGAAAATATGATATTACACTAGGCATGGCTCTAAAAAGGGAACAGTGTTCAGCTGTGATACCAAATGTCGACACCAGCAATGATATAAGCCAGACAAAGTGAACAGGGTGAACAAAAGAATTAAAGGGTGGAAAGGGGTAATCAAAGGATTGAAAAAGCAACAAAGATTTAAAGTTATGAAGAAATACGCAATATGGGGTCAACAGTACTTTTTCCTAAGTCGGCTAATTATAGCTGTCTTAGGGGGGGGGCGGCAGCCTGAAGCGCCTAGAGTTAGGGAGATTGGGCAATATTATTTGACTGACCAATGTTAAAAAAGGGACGTGAGTATGCAATAAACACATTTGGAATGACTAAACTTAAATAACTTCCAGCCAACAATACGTTTCTTCCATCAGTGTTAATATGGACACGTACATCGTAGTAACACTTTGATGAAAAGTTGTCTGCAGTCTGGGGAGGGGGGAGTGCACTTGAAAACCGAAAAAAATATGCTTGGTTGATTGTGTAAAGAACGCTTTAAAACATTCAACGCCAGTGAATCCAGGCCAATGAACACAAGAAAAATAAATAATTTTTCAACAAACCTAGTATAAAGTTGTCAAAACAAGGTGTCACCCATTTCAACAATATCAAAGCATATTGAAAGAGTATTCGTTGGAATTAAAATTCTAACTAATATTTACTGGTCAAAAACACTTTGGATGCCTCGTGTTTGAACCTCGATCAGCAGTAAACAGATAGTGAGGCATAAAAAATCGGGCTTTGTATCAATCTTTTAAAAAGAGATATAAGCTCAATTCGTTTCTTGGTATTCTTCTCTTTTTTTGTCATTTGCAAATAGCAACAAAAAGGAGTATAAAACCAAATACAGTTCAAATTTGTATCATCAAATATAGTGAAACAGGTAACATCCAAAAAGCTGTTCACAAATAAAAAACCAACAGTACCTTTATCAATAGTATTTTTTAGTAGTTCCACCGTGTCCTGAAAACCTGACACACGGTAAATTCCTTCCGCTGTCATTCCTAGAAATAAGAGATAAGGTAATGATGAAAATGGTAATTGCAATCTAAAAAGAACCTAAATATACTTGGTTAAAAAAATGTTCAAATTTTACACAGGGGCGATTAGATGGCATTACTCAATAATGAGCACTTTAAAGCGAATTACTCGTAGTGTTTTCAAAAATATTGTTTTAAAAATCTCATTACAATTTAAAAAGTTTTCAACTTGGATATGTTATAGCAATTAAATTTATTGTACTATTGAAATTATTTCCTCCTTTACTTTTCTATAACAAATATACCAAAAATGTCAACTATAAGTTCACTGTTCCTCTTTTTTGAATTGGATTCTTAAAGAACGTGTACCACGTTCATCAATTCGAGACGCTACTCCTAGATTAAATAATACATTGCGGTTAATTGCAAACCAGAAACATTAAATTAAAGCATATTTTGCCAAAATGCGGGCAATAAAATTAAGGGGTAATAAAGGTGATTCATTTCTTAGTCGATAATTAAATCTCAAAATGAGTGCTTATGTTTCTTAACCCAGTCGTTTAATGGAAAAAATACAATTGAGTGAAGCCGGGAATAATACCAAATTGTTATCGGGAGGCATCTGAAAAACAATAGTCAATGTCTTTCAATAAAACTACCTCCAGTGAGATTCATCCAACTCTGTTCAGTTCAGTTTAAACATCTTGCACTAAGGCTGATTGGGAATTTTCAATTTTTTTTTGTAAAATATTTGCACCAAAATCAAAAACCAAGATTTTTTATTTTGACTTTCTAAGGAATACAATTGCCATTTCTGAAAAATGCATGAAGTGGCTACCATAAATACCTACCAATACTACCCCTGTTTGGCAACAAAGGCAATGAAATGGGCACAAGAACAGATATATGAATCCAGACACAGTTCAAAGAATTTTCAATTGTTTCACATGGCTTCCTCAACAAAAAGAGAAGAATGTCTCAAAATTGTAAACGAAAAAAAAAGGTTCCGGCACCCTCAACTTAAACCGTAAATGACGAAAAGGATGTTACACCCCTTTATCATATTTTAATCCTAGCAAAAACAAAAAAATATTCCGCAGAAACTAGGCAGCATATTTAGGCATCTCAAATACCTAGAAGTTAGAATATGTTGAAGTACGATTTAAATACCTACTGAAAATGGGCAGTTCTCATCAAGGGAACAAAGAGCCTTTTCTAATAAAAAATGACGCTAAAAAGTAGTATTTCATCGGAAAAAATTGTGTTAAAAGTTTATTGAAATGTTGTGACAATACCTGACCAAAGTCAACTTTCAATGTGTCAAAAGCCTAAAAATAAGTTGGTCTTTCTTGGAAAACATATCTTCTTATTACCTGCTAATGGGTTATGAAACATTAGGAAAGTCCTTCACTAGAGTCTTCTATAAAGTATAACGTTACCGTACTACACATGAAGAAGCTTACCGGGAGTAATTATTGAGTAAGTTGCTCTTTTCTTTAAATTTTCAAGCTTTCAATAGTGATTTTAATAGCTGAATGAACCAATGTCGCATTCATCGTTAATCTGGGATGCTTACTAAAGGGCCATGCAGTAGCAAAAACCCTGTAGCATTTTGTTGGTTTTTCACATTTGTATGTACTGGAACTCCCATTAGGCCATATTTTGCCTGGTAATTGCAAACCCATACATTTGGCTGAGGAAATGACTATGACAATCACAGCCGGCGTATATTAAAAACATGACACCCAAATTTTAAAAAAAATTTAATACCAACTAAAAGTATATAATTTTGTTAAAAAGGATTCTTTGAATCTCTGCTAATCAGATGTAAATTTTACGGGAAAAATTATTTTAGTAAAAAATGCAAAGCGGCAGTACAAAGCAAAGGGTATGATAGTTGGGTAAGTTCTGTACATAAAAGTTCCGTTTATTCAATGTTTAATTATTTAATTATTTAAGGCTTTTTTTCAGGGCAAAAAAATTTTGTTGTAACTAGTGTAATTTCTTCCTGTTCCATCAATATTATTGAAGATGGGTTTAAAAATACAAAGACAAAAGTGATAATGATGAAGTGTGCACTCTGCTGGGTTTGGACCAATGCCGTACACACTTTACCGTCTAAGTAAATGGCAATACGTTCTTAAGATCGTTTTCGACATACTTTCTACTGCACTATGCCATTCTTTTTCCTTGTCCCTACCCACAGTTACCTCAATGAAACTTAACTTGTGCCTCACACAGAGAGAGCCTCTTCCAAGGAAGGAACATCTGATTCCAACAAACAAAAATAAAGTTCAAGAGTATGAAGCAATCGTTCCAACTCAGTTTGGTGGACACATATTTTTCAGTTCTTTTTTCTTTTCTTCCAAGTCCCCTTCTTCAACAATATTGTTTTCACAAACTTCATGCCTTTCATATTTGTTGGGATCAGGCGTTTCNAAAAGTATATAATTTTGTTAAAAAGGATTCTTTGAATCTCTGCTAATCAGATGTAAATTTTACGGGAAAAATTATTTTAGTAAAAAATGCAAAGCGGCAGTACAAAGCAAAGGGTATGATAGTTGGGTAAGTTCTGTACATAAAAGTTCCGTTTATTCAATGTTTAATTATTTAATTATTTAATGTTTAATTCAATACTTAAAATACAAGTAGGAAAAGGCTTTTTTTCAGGGCAAAAAAATTTTGTTGTAACTAGTGTAATTTCTTCCTGTTCCATCAATATTATTGAAGATGGGTTTAAAAATACAAAGACAAAAGTGATAATGATGAAGTGTGCACTCTGCTGGGTTTGGACCAATGCCGTACACACTTTACCGTCTAAGTAAATGGCAATACGTTCTTAAGATCGTTTTCGACATACTTTCTACTGCACTATGCCATTCTTTTTCCTTGTCCCTACCCACAGTTACCTCAATGAAACTTAACTTGTGCCTCACACAGAGAGAGCCTCTTCCAAGGAAGGAACATCTGATTCCAACAAACAAAAATAAAGTTCAAGAGTATGAAGCAATCGTTCCAACTCAGTTTGGTGGACACATATTTTTCAGTTCTTTTTTCTTTTCTTCCAAGTCCCCTTCTTCAACAATATTGTTTTCACAAACTTCATGCCTTTCATATTTGTTGGGATCAGGCGTTTCACCCTTAAAAGGGAGGAGGAAGTGAATGCAAATGTGTAGAAAAAGATACCAAACAAAGTCACTGCCACTGCTTCAAGTGACACACAAATACGTTACTGTTTGCACAGATCTATCTTTTATCCCACTGTCTACACAAGGAAAAAGGCTATGAAACTTGGCGCAGAAATTAATATTAAGAAACCCCAACAATGATAAATAACATACCATTTTCAAAGTTTACTTTCTGTTGTACTTACCTCGCTTTTCTACTTCACTTACACAACGTTCAACGATAAGAGGTCGTTTTTGGTTATGAGCTTTCACAAATGTTGTCAAATCCACGCCAAATACTAGAGTACAAGATAACAACAACAACAACGGAAAAGCAACATTATACATTGTTAATCAACAAAAAATAAAACAAATACACGACCGCCATAAGATGTTACACCGCATCAAATTAGTCCCACGTTCGTCAACACTGAACTGCAGCAATGACAAGTGAGTAACGATCAAGACTTGTTAGTTAATGGTACCCAAAAAGACAACAGCGAAATCTCTTTAAGTTCACAAAACAAAGAAAGAGCTCCTGATAATATTATGGTCTTAAAGGACACTTTAAAAGAAGGCAAATCGTACAAAACAACAAAACGTACAAGTCCCATCTTGTCCTAATTGTATGATTGCAATTTACGTTAAAGAACGGTACATGTAACCAAGAATCACATAAGATATGAATTTCAGGCAAGTTAGCTAATCCAAGGATTAAAAAATGATCAAATGAAAATTGCGTTTCTATAAATTGTCAACACCAGGGCATGCGACCAAATATACTTTAAAAAGTGTCTTTAAAATGTTTTAAAGCTGTTCAACAAATTCTGTTAACTGATACTTATGAAACGTCTCTTGATACACTTACCATATAACAATATTTTACACAATACTCTTTTTATTGTTATGATGCATTAGTGTTAAGGCTTGAATAGAGATCTGAAAACTCAGAAAGTATTGTCGTGCATACGCAAACGTTTATGATAGAGATCCAAACATTTTTAGGCCTATTGATTCTCAAGATGCTGAATGTGTCTCAGGCAGACTTTATTTGCTGAAAACACTAATTGCTGCATTTTCAAGAACTTTAAAGTAAAAAAGATCTAGCTTCTATCAATCATTTAAGGTAACAGACAACAACAACAAACAATGGAATGGAAGTTCAATGTGAGCTACCCCTTTTCACTAGCTTCTTATCTGGGCTGCAGTCAGCTGGCAAAATCTGAGAACAAGGTTTATGTGCATTGTAACCACAATCTATACAAAATATCAAGAAGACATGTTGATTAGAGCAAAACAGAAATATGTAATCAATGGTAAAAAGTGGTAAATGAAAAGAAAGATAACAGAACCCGTCCAGGGCTTTCTGGACTATAACAGTGACGTGGTGGCAAGTAAGCCACACTCGCAACTTAATCTAACACTATATGCTATATTACACTTACACCATACTATACTAAACCATATCATATTTTCACTACACTAATGTATATATAGCCAATATACCTGGGTATACATATCAAAGTAATTGACAAGACTTCTTTAAAGCAAAACAATTTAAATAATTTAAACAATGCATTATACTGACTTGTAGTATACTATTTTACACTGCATTAAATACTGCAACATTCTGTTCATTACAAAATAAAAATTGAGCTGCATTATATTGTCCCTCGTTGTAATAAATCATTCTATGAATGTAGTTTTTTCCCCTCAGACTGCAACATTGTGCGACTCTTTGGATTTTGGATGCTATCCTACATCAAATGACATTATCGTTTGTAAGTCTGGGCTTAACTCATCTCTTGGCTTAACTTTCCTTTTTTCTCTTTTTTCTGTCATTTCTTTGCATTTCCGTGTACTTAGAGCGGCATTAGTTTAGTTCTTAACCAATAAATAAATAAAAAAACAAACAAATAAAAATATAATACCGTATTAATATTAATTTAGTAAAAAACACAATTACGCATCTGGATAATGAGAAACATGAAATCCATCAGAAAATCAAATGACTGTACCCATTTATTCAAAACGTAGTGTGGGAGGCAACAACACGACAACACGAATCGGAATAGGACTTGAGACCACCGATTAAATTATCGTCCATGAGTCCGTACTTTGTTTCATTACAAAAAAAAATTACAAAAATCAATACGACTTTAGGAAATAAAAAAAAAACAATTGTCAAAATACCGTAAGGCAAGTGAAGTTCAACTTCTATTAATTTCATCGATATGCCTAGAATGCATTCTACAATGATGGAATACGTGAGCTCTTGGCCGGGGAAAGCTCTCTGAAAAGTCCATTGCTATGGTTAAAGTCGCGTTCAGTGATTTTCACCTGCTGGGTTGCCATCTTTAGAAGTTTTTGTGTCTACCTCATTTCAAGCAGTGGCATAGGCACTCAAAGAATCAAGTAGATAAGTGAAAAAAGGAAATAAAAGCCTCCTAACCGCTACGGTGGTGATGTTTAAAGTGCAACTAATCCCAGGTTGTCTGAAACCAACAAACAAAACAAATATCAATCCCTTACCAAGAAAGAAAGAAAAAGGAAAAAGAGGACATCAAAAGTCAGAAAGGTTTCAGTGCCTACCGATAGACCTACAGTGGTACAATTTTTAAATAAAGAATTTTTTATGCAGAGCCAACCGAAAAATTTTAGGTCTTTTTTGTAGAAGCAGAGGAAATTGCAACAATTAAAAGACTGCCATACTTGAAAGATTTTGCAACTATAATATGGCTTTGCAGTACTAAAATTAAATTCAACAAAAGCTACCACCATACACGCATCATTTAACAAATATTTTTATTCTCTCGTCAATTCTTACAAGTATTTCAAGGATTTGGCACATTTAAAGTTTCAAGGTTGATTAAATTGCTGTTAGCAGCAAATTTTACAAAAAACTGTGGCATTGTGAAAGACGACTAACAACTTCTAAATTACATTCGCTCGGGAAATTAGAGAAAAAAAAAAGTATTTCATAATCCATTTCAAAACGTTCTCTTTTCAANTAGGTCTTTTTTGTAGAAGCAGAGGAAATTGCAACAATTAAAAGACTGCCATACTTGAAAGATTTTGCAACTATAATATGGCTTTGCAGTACTAAAATTAAATTCAACAAAAGCTACCACCATACACGCATCATTTAACAAATATTTTTATTCTCTCGTCAATTCTTACAAGTATTTCAAGGATTTGGCACATTTAAAGTTTCAAGGTTGATTAAATTGCTGTTAGCAGCAAATTTTACAAAAAACTGTGGCATTGTGAAAGACGACTAACAACTTCTAAATTACATTCGCTCGGGAAATTACATTTCAAAACGTTCTCTTTTCAACTAGCACTCCCTAGTTTGTCTACTGAACTGTTCATTTAAAAAAAAAGATGTGCTTGCGTTCATTGTACAGTATACAGTACAAATTCATAAAAAAACCCTACAAGCGCCATATGTGCCTTATTTTTCCGTCGTGAGCATGCTCCAACTCTCTAGTCCTTTCTTCAATGCTATCGGTCTGACCCGTCTTTGTTTCAATTCCTCTATACACCTCTGGGATTCCTCCTTTAATGTTCATCAGTAATAAGCTGGCTCTTCTTCGTTTCCACTGCCTACACTTCTCCGCTTTAGCATGCTTTGCGTCTTGAGTTCTTGAGTCCTCGAGTCCTCTAAGTTGTTGAAGAACCCACTGTTTTGAAAGTCCTATTGTCAGCTTACTCAAAGTGCTGTCCTCCCAATTCACATTTCAAAATCCATTACTACCTTTTCATTTACATTTTTGACTATCTAACCTTTTATTTACATTTTTGACTATCTAACTATAATGGCCTTACTTTAACACTGAACAGATCAGTAGCTGAAATAGGTTCTTTCCAAGAGTCATACTAATATCACGTGTTTTCCATAACTTATCTGGTGCAGCGACATCATATTGTGCGGCCTATAACCAGTCAGGTTTTTATCTCTGATATTTTGTTTCTGTTGAGTTGGGTGTGTGAGCCAAATTATTCTTGAAACTGAAACTTTTTAACGTCTTTTTAAAGTTTATTTTCTATTGTAACTAGATCAGTTTTGGAATATGAAATTTGGGCTGTAGATATACTTAAGAAAATAGCTAAATTTATTAACTCTGGGTAGGGTTTCAATTATACGACATTTCTACCTTTTATATAGCTGAGGAAAAAAATGAACATGTGCTACAAATAAAAGTTACCAAACTGATTTGATACATGATCCCTGGGGAATTACATTATCTCAATGTGCTTTTTTAAACATAAAGATACATTTTACTAAGGGGATTGGCGTATAAAATAGTTATTAATTTGATACCAAGTATAGTATTCCTATTCCTTTAAATTCATAAAATAACTCCGTTGATAATGGCAACAGGAGTGAAAATTAACTTGTCAATTTTTGAGAATATTTTTGGTAAAGAACCCAAGTAATTTCCTAATTTTATTCTACGGTACATTCTATGGCAATACCACAAAAAATCACACGTGCGAGATTATATTGTCTTATTGAAAGTTACCTTGACATTTGCAGCCTTGTGCCTTCAGCCCCCACATATAATTTCGACAATAGTCGCACCAATGGGGCCCATAAAAATTGTGTACCTAATGAAGGAAGTAACAAAAAAAATCCAAAAAGAATTAAAGGAAATATAGCATCTGATCATGGACCCTAAATTTTGCCTTTAAAAATTGGCTACATGCCAGCCCGCAAAATCCCATTCCTTTGTTTTCAATTTTCATGGCAAGCATTCAACATTGCTGTTGCTCATTGATACGAGTGTTTTACCTCTGTGCTGCTTTTACATCCGAATGGCACCAAAAAGTAATATTACCTTATTATGATGAATGATGACTTTGACCATATGCTCCTTCAGCTCTTCTTATTCCTTTAGATGCAAATGACGCAGCAAACGAGTGAAATTGTTATTTCATTACAGACTATCTTATAAAAAATAAATAACAAATATAAATAACAAATGCTATAGATTTCTTTTTGTTTTGTTTTAACGTCATTTCCCCAAGTAACTGGCGCTCAGGCGGTGGTGCCCTTCACAAGGACTTGCATTTGGCAGTGAGGAATTTCTTAGCCGGATGCCCTTCCTGACGCCAACCATGGCTTTTTCTTTTGTCAATTTCCAAAGTCGCCGCTCGGGGAATCGAACCCGGAATTCTTGGCTACGGTGCACTAACCACAGCTCCTCAAATACTATAGATTAAAAAAGTATGTGAATTGTTTTCTTTCAAAGAATGTCCGTTTTGTCTGACGAATAACTATTTAATTAAAAAAATCTTCATAACCGTTACAAGCTATTCTAAATTTCTTGAACCACAACGCATATCCTACAAACAGCAAACGGAAAAACGTTTCTAGACCGCTACCCAATCCTCTACTTTAGGTAGGTTTTCAAAATTAGTTTCATCAATTCATCGATTCTACAATCCTTTAAAAGAAAGGAAGGGTTTATTACTAAATTAAAGCAATGCTAAAGATAAATTACCTTAAAAGTGTGCTTTTTTTTAACTTCCGAAGGTTTAAAGCTATGTCGCTTCTTTAGTTCTCCGGCGCTTGCCTTGATAAGAAAAAAGGGAGTATTTTACTTCGATTAAACTATCAAACTACTTTAGTTTCAAACGGCAAATACATGAATAGCGAAAAAAAACAAAACAAAAAACGACAGGAGTAACTTAAAAATATCTCATGGCAAAAAAACAGAAAATTAAGGTGGCTCCAAGGCGGATTCCAAGTAATCTTTAGTTTACAGTCAGCTGAAAACTGATTTCATTTTCTGTAGTCTTCCTTTTCAAAACATAATGGTGACTTGTGTAAACATAAGCCGACTGGCGTTATTAAAATCAGGTATTTTAAGTCCAGTCAGTATTTTCTTCCTATTAATTACTTTCCAAATCTTTCCGTTTGTAATGTAATGGGCTAGTTTTTAACCGACTTCGACCAAATAATTAAAAATACTCGTATGCTATTGTTTTATTACTGCTATTGTGCTGATAAAAAACACGAATTTAACCATGGCCATTTCCGCTTTTCACCAATAAAAAATAAAAATACAATTACTACACTGTACATTTATGCCTATGTATTAAAGTTTGAGGTCAAAAAGTTTCAGTGAACTGCGGAACTGAGGAGAGTCAAGGGGTGGTTCTATTGAGATATATTAAAAAAATAATAATGATTGCGATAAAAAAGAAAGCGGAAATTGTTAACGGCATTCATTTCTCTAATAGCCTTTGTCCATTACCTACCATCGGGACCATCGGGACCATCGGGACCATCGGGACCATCGGCATCGTCAATGGCCAAAATCACCAACATGACATCATCTCAATCATAACCACTGATTTTAGAAATTTTTCAAACCGACCCATTTGTAACCCTGGTCCATTCCATTTTAACATATCCTCTTTTGCCCTTGTAAAAGTTCCCGTTCTTTAATTTGTCTTTCTTTCCTGATATTCTCCCCGTGTAAGGCCCGACCTCATGGTCAATACATCTTGGCTCTCAACCTAATTATTTGTGTTACCTATTATTTACCCTACAGATCCCTGTCATGCTTAAGGACTGTAACACTTTGTATTTACTACTTGTATTAATTGCCGGAGTCTATAAGTAGGATGTTAGAAAAAAAATATATATCTATGTCAAACCCTTGCCAAAGTTGTCTGCCTCTAAACATTCTAGGAGCTTTTACCATTTGGTACTCGTACATTCGTCTGCAAGCCCCCCGTTTCACAAATTAGCTATTTTCCTCTAGTTTAGACTGCCAAGAGCAGGTAGGTATTTCCAGCCGGCAGGTCGCTAGCTTCAAAGTACCTTCTTGGGCAGATGGCCAAACAACCTCGCTCTATATCTGGTGCACAACGAATTAAAACTAAGGTTGTGTCATTCGCGGTGTCGATTACAGTCTGCAGGTTGTACCTTAAAGTGACACTGTGAATGCAAAATAGCTACTGTGTCTAGCACAATCTTGAGTTTCTGAAGAGGTCGTACTAACAAGAAAACTATATTAAATATCATACAATAAGGATGGATGCTAAACCGTATCCATATCAAAGCATACTATCACAACATTCTGTTTATTAACGATTGTGGTCTTACAGCAATTCTGTACCTTTTTAAATACTAATTTGCAAACAGCTCTTTTATCACAGTAAAGTATGCATTCCACTAACATTTCTAGGCCATTTTCTGGTCCTATCTTGCCAGTCACTGTAGCGGATACAGTTGATATCGGCAAAAAATCTTATGGAAAAAAGATATATGGCTGTTGAAACATGCATAGCAACTTTCTGGTTTATTGTTCGGGCGTGCAGGTGACGCGAGCATTTGAGAGCTGTACACAAAAAGTCAAAAATTGGAGCAGTAATAATACTGCATGGTATAAGTGGTCAAAATTTCTTGCAAATTAGCAAAGAAACTGATTTTATTGTTTAAAACATAAAAGATATGCAAAAATGTATTTTGAAAATGTGATGCTTAGTCGGAATATGTTACTCTGTGTGTATGATATTATTTGGTTATTACTATTACTTATAAAAAATACGAATGTACTATTTTATTTACTTAGCATAGCCATTATACCTAATTTGGTTACTGAGGTTGTTTTCTTAATTCAAAATTCTGAGGTTCCATTTTATTTATTCTAAATACTTCACTCTGCTGTAAACACTGATGTAGTTTGGTTAGGAATGTTTGCCCAAATTCAGATATATCACTTGATTTACTTATAACACCTGACTTAGCAAAGTCATTTTTTTGCATTGTTTTTTTCCGCTGTCATTTGATTAAATAGTCTTGTTTGCCAAACAAATAGCTTAGGTTGGTGTTTACATCAAATCAAAAGATATATATATATATATATATATATATATATATATATATATATATATATACATACACACATATTTTAATTTTCCGTTAACAATTAAATAAGGTAATTCATATATTCGGCTTTTTTGTGCGTTTGATGTGATGTGATCAATTATTTAATGACGTTGTTTCTCCGAATATAATGTTACAAAAAAAAAAGTTCCGTATACCATCTGAACGTTCAAAATGGCTTGTCACTATTCCAGTCAATATACACTGACAAAATACACCAATATTTTAAAAAAATAGAAAAGCCTATAATCCGTATAAATCCTATAAAGTCTATAATCCGCCATGCCATTATGACATGTAAATTGCAATGTTCTTTCGTTTCATTTAGAAGTATGTCTAACTTAACTGTAGTACAAATTTTAAAGGGAGACCAAATTTGCAATTTATGTGCATTAACATTAGGGAAAAGTAGGATGGTACAATTTCTATTTTTAGAATTGATCTGACGTGCAAGCTCGCTCGTTCGAACACTTTCCACAATTAAATGTGGTAGTTTATTTCATAATTGTCATGGCGGGGAAATCAAATGTTTCATTCGTCATGCGACAGACTTAATCGCCGATTACAGGAATCCAGATATTGCGTGCACAGTATCCATGAAACAAGATATGAAGAGAAATACCTGGTTTTGTGAAATGTTTGGTATTGGTAATCCTCACCCTTTTGCATTTCGTCACAAAAAACCCAACAAAAAACAAACCAAGAAAACGGTCGACTAAAGCTGATCATCGAATTACAGTGCCAAAACAAAACATCCTGCCTGCTGACAAGTGTCAGTTCTTGGGATCTTGACATCATAAATTGTATGAACTGCAACGTCTCTATTGAATAGACAGTACTGAATGGGGATACTGGTCTTCCACAATGATTTGATCAGCACAACGAGAGACCAAAATAGCTGGGGTTAAAAACACATCAAAGCTTTACCAATGCCTAACAGTGCTGGATAGCAAAAATGAGACGAAATGAAGACCTACTTCATTCCAATCAGATTTTAGAGCAAAAGGTTACTTTCATATTATCTCTGCCAAAACTATAGTTATTGTCTCTTGTTACTTCTTCCCATCACTTTAAAGTTTTGCACCATCCATGTCTTCCCCAACCGAAAATCCATAATTAATTACCCGCTGTCCAATTATCTGCACTACACAGGAAACTAGGCCAATCTTAAGAAACACTTTCTTGGTACCTATCAACACTAACATAAATATCATCTTAACCATGGTCCTTAAAAGCACTAAAAGAACCATTACAACCACTAAGATCACCAGTGTCACCACAAACATCAGATACACACAACTTTTGCCAACACTATTTCGACTGTCTTTATGGCTTCCAAAATCACCCCTACAAAAAACTAATATCATATTAGCCTCCAAGGCAAACATTACACTCAACATTACCGTTACCCTTTTTACATGGGCAATCGCCACTGTCAACACGAAAAAAAACAAACTATAAATAATCTCAAAATTATGTTTATTGTCTGATACCTTTATGTCACCAACAAATAATTCATTTCTGTCCGTTGTATCTTTAGGTTTCTCTTCCTGTATTGCTGGTGCTACGGCCATATGATCAATATAATCCCGTGCACAAGTCCTCATATGCAACGCAATAAGTCCATCTGCCACAAGATCGTGTATCTTCTCAAACCTTGTTTCACCTAACACAAAAAGGCACGTAGTATTTCACTAAAACTACTTAAAGTACATTTAACCAAAAATCACAAAGGACCCCGCAACAAATTCAAGTTTCATATAAGAAAATAAAACAGGCGAAAATTCATGTAATTTCGATAGATTTGAGGGTATTTTTTAACTTCGTATCTTTGACATTGGGATTTTCAGTGTGATTCAGTAATAGAAATGATTACGCCATGTATTACCAGACATTTGCAGCTTGATAACTATTTCCCGTCCTATAATATGGGGTTTTTATTTATTGATCTTGATTTAGACCAAATTGTATTTATCTCTCTCTCTCTCCTACCTTCCCCTTTACCTAAAAACTGAAATCCGACATAATTTATACTTCTATTCAAGCTATTAGACTGCTCGAAACCTCATTTCAAAGGTCTTATAATGGGCTCTTGGAAAATGAAATGTTTATAAACATAGATACTGTGACGCAATATAGAGGCCTCAAAGTGCAACAGTTAATAAAATGACACCTAGATAAAATATTCAATAGCTACCCCAGGCATTTTTTCACATATTCGGTCACCCAAAATATTATTCTTGAATCAGTTACTATCAATTTGAGGTTTCGTTTACATACAGTAACATACCCTTTAAAGCAGGGAGGTATGCATAATATTGGGAAATTGTACAAACCTATCAATGTGCTTATAATTAAAATTAATTATTCACACTTGGATTTCTTTAAAACTTTTTATTACATCTTTGAGAAACCAATTTGTAACTAGAAAGTTAAAATGTTAAAGAGAGAAATGAAAACTTGTTATTTGCATCACAGTTATGGTTTGAATTTGTGTCTTATCTTGTACGTTGGTTAAATGAATAATCCATTCTTGTTTATTGTAAAAAAAGCCACCCTTAACTTTGATGCCATTTACACTTCAAATAACAAAACAGTTTAATAACAGCCAATTTAAAAGACTTACTAAGGTTATTTAACTCCCTTCCGATAAAGTGTTAAGACATTAATTGATTCAAAAAGATGAGAGCAGACAGATGAGTTTCTCACCACAAAAAGAAGACAATGAGATCGGAAACAAGAAGGTTGGAAGCTGTAAGAAGAACGTTGATGAAATAACTGGATAACTAAAGAGAGTATTTTACCCTTCATGCGTCAATGTAATACTCTGGTAAACTATTTATGCACCAAACACAATGAGTTCCACTCGCGTCTCCCAAAAGATGGTGTTTTTGTAAAAACAAGACACCAAGCTAACTCACTCTATAGGCTTCCCCTGGCTCGGACACGCACAATATTTTTAATTTGTCAGCAAAAAACCTTTTTAGGCAGGTGTACGGCTAAACAGTTTTAACAGACCAGTTTTTACTTAATAGATTGTTTAAATGAGGGTTTTTTTACTAAATTTATTGGGATAGAAAGTTTTAAGGAAAAAAGAAATGGCTTAACTCAGGAGTATTTAAGCTTTTCCAAATAACAATCCATTAGGCTAGACATAGTAGCAATTGACATTAAAACCTTAAGTCAAAAGGCAAAAAGAAATAAAGCCTCTGCTTACCCACATAATGCATATTTTCGTTCTCATCATAATATAATCTGTAGTTCCTGCTAACATTGCCAAATCTAAAATTTAGATTAGGTTAAGAGACACAAAATAAAGTACATCAGCATAATTTCAAAATAAAACTTAACTTAAAATGCGTTTTTCACTTATTAGAATGGCCTGAACAACAGGACACCGTTCTTCAATCGTGACAAACACCAAAACACTATATTGCTTTCTTTTATTCATGGAACAAAAAGTTGAAGGTGCAAACACAACTTGTATCAGCATCAGTATCATTAGGGATGATCAAATGCTTGTTGGGGAAGGCTGGAGGGGCAAGTATAAAGGTGCCAACGAAGACGCTGCAGCTGTTGTTTAGGGAGGACTGATGTCCAGTTGAGTGACAGGAGAGCCTTACGGTTCCAATAAATAAAGGCAAGGGAGAGATGCACCGAAGTGTAATAGAGCCTTAAGACTGTTGAAATAGGGAATGAAGGTGTCAAAGAGAATTATGGATAAGAGAATACGCAACAATGTCTACATAGATCAATGTTGGTGTAGATGTGTGACAGGAAGAAGAACCAGTGGTGCTATGTTTTGAAGTTCATATGTTTGTAAGGCAATTACAGGAAACGAACATAGAGAAAAAACCCAGAGAGATAATACAACATGTTTGTAGATCTAGAGAAGGCGTCAACTGAGTTTCATGGAGGGAGCTGGTCTAGGCACTGAGAAGGCATCCTGTACCAGAAAGACAAATGACACAGGTGATGGAGCTACATACCAATACGAAATCAAAGGTATAGCATATGGTGTGTCAGAAAGTTTCAATATCGAGGCTGGCGTCCTAGGAAGTGGAACAGGTGAAGAAAATTTGTTTTTTTAAAAGATACCGTGGATAGTAAGGGTGGGTTGGAGAGATCAGTTCGAATGTACGCAGCCTAGAAAAAAAGGAGAAAAAGTCCTGGTCAGCTCATAAAAATATGCCGTTTAAGAATCGTAGTAAGTGCATGATATATGACGCATGCATCAAACCGGGTCTTCTCTATGGGTCATACGCTTGGGGACCAGAGAAGAGATTGGAAAACCTGTGAAAAAAAGGTGGAAAGGTATATGCCTGGAGCTACGTGAAAAGATGGAGTACGACATTTAGTAGCTTCTCAAAGGTGTGGAATTCAAGAGTTTTACGTGGTAATAAAATGAAGGGGATTAAGATGGTTTGGCCGTCCGAAAAAAAGGAACTAAAGGCTTCAGAAACAATTACAGAAATAAAAGTAGATGGAAGACGACCAAGGGGTAGATCCAGGAAGACTAAAGAAAGAATATCGAAGAAAATCTAGTAGCGATGAGTATATCGGAGATTGACTCAGTTACATGAGACAAGTTCATGCTAAAAGGATTCAGTTAAGTAAGCATACGACTGACGTATTGACTGGTTAATAAAAATAAAATATAACACATAAGAATTAATAAGTATGGAAGATAAAAGCATCAAGTATTCAGTTCTGTGAGGATCCGTGCTGATGAAGACTCAGTGAATTTACTACACAAGACCAGGGAGAATGCGCTTTAGCTAACCATACTAAATTATCTAAAGTGGTGTATGAAGGAAAAAACTAAAAGTTAAGTGAAATAGATGGGTAGCTTACGTTAACGATAGCCTTCTCGAGTCAGTGTATACAAGTTACAAAGTAAATTCCAAGCCTAGAATATCTTACCTAATCTACAAACAATTTACATTCGCCTCTGATTAAACAGTTAATCTAAAGACATCCTAAGAAGGAACTGCTAGAATAATTAATGAACACCAACAAGCAGTCCAACTTGTATACACTGACTCGAGAATTCTATCCACTCTTTTCACGAACTCGTACTTTGTGAATAATCTTTCCATGTTTTTATCTCCTTAAATGGTGTAATAGAAAAAAACAAAACAATGAATTCTTTATGTCCCATATCTGAAACAAAACTCAATGTGACAAATGACCATATACAGATTTATGGCTTACCTGAATGTTAAGGCATAAGTTCCCGGCTGTCGCTGACTTTCTCTTGTTAAATACATGCCTTCCGTTTTTCTAACCAACTGTTCTGCTTCAACTCTGGGTATTGTTCCATGGAATCTACAATTCGACAAAACGAAAAACAGGATAGAACTTTTGTATTTTTTATTAATAGTTATTTCAAATTGAACCGGAGCCTATGAAAGCTGTGAATACTTGCCACCCCTAGCAATTTTGGCAGTAAATAAAACCTACTCATTTTGAGATACTCCGATTGTTAAGACTATAATTCAAGCTGTTTTCTATATTTAAGCCTTTGTATTAATTAGATTTCTTAAATATTCTCTTTCTGTTGGTTCATTTTCCAACATACATACATGCATACATACATACATACATACATACATACATACATACATACATACATACATGATTGCTTCGTCTTGTCAGACGAGTGCCATGCCTTCATTTCTTTCTTCTACCTGCTCTTTCCGCCCATGTAGTCTTAAATGGCTTTTAAGACCTGCAAGTGACTTGCACGGTTTGTGGCAGACCTGGCATTCCAAGTGATCCGTCGCGGTGGCAATAGTGGGATATTCATCTTCATGAATCCTGAGGTATCGCTTGGGTCACCGGACGACTTGCAGATTTGGGGGCACGATGGGCATGAGTTAATGGAAAATTCAGAAGTAGTATCAGTAGGGAGGAAGGGTGGGGGGCACAAAAAATGATTCTGGGTCTAGTGCTCTCAATAGTCTTCTGATGATTCACTGGTCCTGCCTTAGACAACAGAGACCGACCACACACTTTGCAAGGCCAAAGAAGACCACAATCAACTGGTAGAGGCTCATGCTTCCTGCAGATTCTTCTCAGTTTAGCAAGAGAAACTCTGCTCTCCCCATACAACTTAGCACTTACTTACTTACTTAGTGACCGCCTTGGAGTGTCGGACGTGTTTAAAGAGCAGAAGATTTGCTTGAGTTTATTCACAATTTTCTTCTGGATTCATTTCCATTTAAAGTGGTTATGGTTATATCTTGTTGTTTTTTATTCGTATTAAAGAAGAAACACT
>RDPX01000048.1:2022081-2046240 GCA_003991215.1 Morbakka virulenta
TACGAACTAAAACGTATCAACAGACGATTCACTAATAACCCAAAATCCGTTTATCGCACATTCCGAGGTGACTCAGTTGATGTGAAGCAAATACCATCCAAAGAGGAAGCTGAAAATTACTAGCGTAGTATCTGGGGAGTCGAGGGCAATTTCAACCAGGAAGCAGAATGGTTGTTACTCAGTTTCCTAATGACATTGGAATGCTGTTCGGTGAGCCAAAGTGTGCATATATTATCATCGAGAAAGGAAAACTTGCCACACCAGGAGAACCAATCGTCATCAATGGTGTCACCATCCAACCATTAAAAGTAAACGATTCTTACAAATACCTAGGACAGGATGAAAGCGTCGGATATGCTGGCCCAATAAATAAAGACAGAGTCATCAACGAATACAAAAGCGAATGAAAAAGATCTGGACGAGTGAATTGTCTGCTTACCACAAGCACATTGCACATAACGCCTTCGCAGTGCCAGTCATGATACCAACGTTTGGCATACTCGAATGGACTATTGAAGAGATCGACAACATTGGTATCCAAACAAGAAAGATACTGAATATGACGAACAATTTCCATCGTAACTCCGCTATTGACCGTCTCTATGTTCAGAGGAAGAATGGAGAAAAAGGGTTAAAATCAATACGAATTGCTTTGGAAAGCAGAATGGTGACAGCAAGACAGCATTTGAGGCAGAATAGAAACGATAATAAATACATTGTTAAAATGATACAACACGAGGAGAAAAAACTGATGCGAGTTGGAAAGGAACTCCTGGAGAGTATGGAGATTAATGATGTTGTTGCCCAAAAACCCAGTAACGTAGGAAAACTCTTCACTGCCAAAAACTTAGAAAGAAAACAGGAATTATTTTTTGCTAAAACCCTTCACAGCTACACCGCAAAAACAGTTGCCGGAATAAATGAAATAGATGCCAAAAGCACCAGGGAGTGGCTCACCAACAAATATATCAACTCTCACTTTAAAGCGTACGCCTGTGCTATCGGGGAACAGGAAATTGGCACAAAAGACATCATCTTTTGACGAAAACAACGCCAAAATCAAAATCCACCAGATGAAAACAAATGCCGCCTATGTAAACAACAAATGGAGGATATCACCCATGTAATAAGTAGCTGCTCCAGAATGTCGTCCAGATACTACTTACCACTACGCCACGACATTGTAGCAAAACATGTGTATTAAAAACTGCGTAATAAACATAACCTTGAGACAGAAGTAACGTATGGCGACCAGTTTAATGAGAGGAATGGGCAACATGAATATTGGTAGAACGTCCTTGTACGAACGCCTAGCAAACGCCTCCAACACAACCGCCAAGACTTAATTGTCTGGAACTCATCCGACAAAACGTACCAAGTCGTCGAATTCAGTTGCCCAGTTGACGTTAACGTTGCAAGAAAAATTAACGAGAAAGAAAACGCATATGGCCCTTTACTACGAATGCTACAGTTTATGTATACGGAATACAAGTTCTTATTCGTGCCAGTGACAATAAGAGTGGTGGGAACTGTTCCAAGAAATTTGAAAACGAGTTTGTCTATTATGGGATTTAATGGAAAAGAATGTAGAGACATTGTGTCTCGACTTCAGCAAAAAAGTATTTTAGGCACGGTAAAATTGTCAAAACTTTTATGAATTTCCAAAAACAGAATTATTCTTTAATTTTATTTTCTGCTTTACTGATTGTAATATCCTATTTTTTAGAATTTTTGCCCTTTGATAAGGGCCATATTGTATTGTAATATAAGTTTTAACTAATTTGAAAAGAAAAAAGAGAACCTTACATAAATACATTCATACATACATACATGCATACATACATACACACACATACATACATACATACATACATACATACATACATACATACATACATACATACATACATACATACATGATTGCTTCGTCTTGTCAGACGAGTGCCATGCCTTCATTTCTTTCTTCTACCTGCTCTTTCCGCCCATGTAGTCTTAAAGGGCTTTTAAGACCTGCAAGTGACTTGCACCATACATACATACATACATACATACATACATACATACATACATACATACATACATACATACATACATACATACATACATACATACATACATACATACATACATACATACATACATACATACATACATACATACATACATACATACATACATACATACATACATACATACATACATACATACATACATACATACATACATACATACATACATACATACATACATACATACATACATACATACATACATACATACATACATACATACATACATACATACATACATACATACATACATACATACATACATACATACATACATACATACATACATACATACATACATACATACATACATACATACATACATACATACATACATACATACATACATACATACATACATACATACATACATACATACATACATACATACATACATACATACATACATACATACATACATACATACATACATACATACATACATACATACATACATACATACATACATACATACATACATACATACATACATACATACATACATACATACATACATACATACATACATACATACATACATACATACATACATACATACATACATACATACATACATACATACATACATACATACATACATACATACATACATACATACATACATACATACATACATACATACATACATACATACATACATACATACATACATACATACATACATACATACATACATACATACATACATACATACATACATACATACATACATACATACATACATACATACATACATACATACATACATACATACATACATACATACATACATACATACATACATACATACATACATACATACATACATACATACATACATACATACATACATACATACATACATACATACATACATACATACATACATACATACATACATACATACATACATACATACATACATACATACATACATACATACATACATACATACATACATACATACATACATACATACATACATACATACATACATACATACATACATACATACATACATACATACATACATACATACATACATACATACATACATACATACATACATACATACATACATACATACATACATACATACATACATACATACATACATACATACATACATACATACATACATACATACATACATACATACATACATACATACATACATACATACATACATACATACATACATACATACATACATACATACATACATACATACATACATACATACATACATACATACATACATACATACATACATACATACATACATACATACATACATACATGATTGCTTCGTCTTGTCAGACGAGTGCCATGCCTTCATTTCTTTCTTCTACCTGCTCTTTCCGCCCATGTAGTCTTAAGTGGCTTTTAAGACCTGCAAGTGACTTGCACGGTTTGTGGCAGACCTGGCATTCCAAGTGATCCGTCGCGGTGGCAATAGTGGGATATTCATCTTCATGAATCCTGAGGTATCGCTGGAGGTATCTGATGGTCGTGACCAGCAATATAAGAAAAAAGTGCTTTCTAAGGAAAGAAAGAATAGATATCATCTCTAAAGTAAAAGACACTAACCCCAATTTTCCACAAGGAGACAACGGGCATAGGAGATAAAGAGAATTCACGTAGTAGGCTTAAGAGTGGATATCTAATGAAAGAAACGGCGGGGGTGGTTTTAGAGGCACAAGACCAAGCCTTGGGAACGACCTGGATACAAAGCAATATTGATAATGAAGAATTATCATCACAATGAAGAATGTGTGGCGAAAGGGACGAGTCCATTCCTCATGTGGTATCTGAATGCGAAAAATTAGGATAGAGAAAATAAAACCTGAAGATATGAGAAAAAAGCAGCTGTCCTGCATTCGTATTTATGCAGGAAATTCAGATTCAAATGTGCGATAAATACTACAACCATACGGTGACGAAAGACAATAAAGTACTTGAAAGGACCAACGACTTTTCCCGTGGGCCTTTTCAATTAGAAACTGAAAATGGCATCAATCATAACAAACCAGATATCATCCTGAAGAATACGAAAGTTGCCAAAAAAATGACGTGGCATGTTGATTTGACACTCGAGTGAAGAAGAAAGAGGTGCAGAAGCTGGAACACTATAACGATCTCAAATACCAAATTTTGAAATCATTGATGGGTGATGCAAAGGAAGTTGCAATATCGGGGCGTTTGGAGTTGTCTCAAAAATTTTCAACAAGTACATAGCAGCACTTGACTTTGAACCAGGAATACAGCCATCACAGAAACTATCCCTCATAGGTACGGTCAGGATTGCTAGAAACGTACTGGAAATAAGAGACTAAATAGCGGGAAGACCTATTTACGTTTTCTATAGAAACAACATGCACACTTTCTTAAGCTACGGGATGTAACCTGAAGTGGACTATGTATTACCAGTTTTACTGGGATAATGGTGCAATAATAATAACTACAATAAATAATACCATGTGATATACACAGCAACAAAATTAAATGTGAAGTTGTTAAAGACTTCCCCAAGACCGTCAGAGTGTAAGAAATACCTTTTTGGTGAAAAGAAAAAGTTTACTCCATTGTTTGAGGGTGGGATGCTAGCAAAAGAAAACATGTAAAATTCGAAGGATCTCCTTGCTGAAAAAAAACAAGCTCTAAACCTTTTTATACTCCACTGCCACTACACAAGAATCACAAAGCTATCCTGCTTTATTCAATAAAGAAAATTGTCAAAGCTTCAATGACAGGAAGTTCTCTTAAAATGTTAATTATTTTGCTTGCCTTGAATGGACAGCAAAAATTGCCACTTGTCGCTATGATTATATTACTACAAATATATATAAATATATATATATATATATAATCTTTCGTTACCCAAAGCATCACACACACAATCCCTAGGCTTCTTCTTTAAACTCTGGTGCACTCTCCACAGAACTGCCTTTAGCAGTTACTTAACATTTTATACAGTGAACCCTTTCAGTATGATTTGACCACTCAATAACAACTCCAGTATTCTGTGTTTTAATAATCCATTGTAAAAAATCTAAAAATGACAAAATTGGACACATACTCATCTCCGTAGTATCGTGGTCTTCCAGGAACCTGTTAGAAAGAGTTGACAAGAATGTATAAAATATGTCTCAAAAAGTTTAAAGTTGGTTACTATTACATATTCAAAAGGTAGACGTTTGGAAAGTAATAACTGTGAAAAGATAAAACCCATCTGCACACCCAACATCATAGCCTATAAAGGTCAAAAAAGTTTTTTGAAGTGTTTTTTTCCTCTTGCTGTAAATTATTATGATGATATATATTGCACATATCAAAAAGGCAGTCAAGGTCAATACTATGTCACTGTCAAAGCATTTCCTGGCTTCAGCCTCTGCATAAGAAACAAATACTTTGACACAAGATACAAAAACGTAGGAACTTAAACAAAATAGAGATGATAATTGTGATTAAATTGATTAGAATACTCGTTATTTCAACATGTGCTTGGGCGTGCTCTCCTATTCCCTGCCTTAAAAGTTGGGAACCCGCACTATTACAAAGTGCTCTCCATTAGTACTCTTATTCAATTCCAGCATTACTGGAAGAAGATGGTAACAGAAAAACTTTATGAATGTAGCCAGCAGACATTATACATTTCCTCGTTTAATTGTTAGGGACAGCAACTAAGTCTTGAGTTTCAAGGATCATTCCATTGAAAGGAATCAGCCATTACTGGTATGCTATCTCCATCGTAACCAAGAAATCCTGGTTCGATTCCCCAAGCGGGCGACTTTGGAGATTCACAAAAGAAAAAGCCATTGGTTGGCGTCAGGAAGGCCTCCGTCTGAGCCCCAGTTAATGGGGCTCAGACGGAGAATGACGTTAAAACAAAAAAAAAGTTGTCACTTTTATTTCTTGAAAAAAAAAAGAGTTTTCCGAGGTACTACCAAACATCGCTATTAAACCCCCACCCCCACCCCTAATTTTTAATATCACTGCTTCTAATACTATGGGGAACTGGGTTTTTTTATGCAGTGACTGTATGATATGTTGCATTAACATGAATTTGGCGGAAAGGTGTAAGATAAGAGTCACTGACAAAACTCCATGTGATGTTAAATGTCTTTAACGCTTAGTTAACTAAAAACTAGGGCAGACTTATCTCAGGGTGTTTGGATTATCTTGTTATCAGATTATCTACTAAATCAATTCATAATTACAGATTCCAAAACAATATACAGTAACGATTAAATTAAATTAAGTATTAGTATTACTCTCATTTTTACCAACACAAATTAAGCTGATAAAATTAAAAATTGTTAAAAATTTCAAACTAAGTCTCTCCTGTGTTCCTTCGACATCACCTGTTCACTTACGAACTTTGCTACAGTCTTGGTTATTCAAATTTTTCGCTGAAACATTGTACCGTGAAAACACCGCCACCTACTCCTGAAAACCTTTCGGTAGAACTGATAAATTTTGCGATTCAATCAGTCGGATAAACTTAAAATTTATTAATAACTGAAGATGATGGAGTAAAATTACTTCTTGGTCCAACTCTGACTAATATTTTGTAGGGTACTATAAGAAGAAAATATTTAAATCCATGTAAATAGTAGATGTTTGTTTGTATCACCGATTTGTCGATGACACGTTTTAATATTTAATAATAATGACCTCACAAACTTTAGTGGTCGTAACCAACTTCCTCGACCGTTAATTTTTACTACGGACACAGAAGATAGACCAATACGGCTTTTGGATGTTCTGGTATCAAAAAGTTTCACTATTTTCGATGCGTCCGTGTTTCAAAAGTTGACATGTTCATTAAAAGCCATACAATTAAACCCACTTAATAATAACAGACAGAAACAATTTTGTTTATTGTGCTGTCGTTATCTGCTTACCTAAAAAATTATAAGGTCACAATTAAGCAGATCTTTTTACGTAATGGTCACTCTAACAATATTATAACAAGGTTATTCAGCATAACATATCTAGTTCCTTGACTTCTGTAATGGAAGGCGTTAAAAAGTACCTGGTATTTCTCAAACTATCCAGAAAAACACTACTTCCTACCAACTAAAAAATAAATAATTGTTCTGAAAAACTTCCCCGTTATCTGCAACGAAAATCTTCTCTGTCGCAACGTCAAGCAAAGTAGATGAAAAGTTTAGATGTTCATGTGCTAATTGCATCCAGTTACAATGGCAAAGTAATTCACCAAATTGGTAATAACAGTGTGATTTAATGCAGTATCTATAGGTACAATGCCAACGCCGTAAAAATTCCGATTTCATCGGGTTGTAAAGTATTCGCAAAGCTAAGTCTACTTTTCATATGAGAGCAGTAAAGGTTATTCATATTCATATTTCATCATCTCTGTTTCTTGCCAAAAACAATCTGCATATGGTCTAAATGTTTTCTACAATAGATTGCAAGTGGCTCTCTGTCTTCAATGTACTCCATGTTTTCTTCCATGATAAAATGCCACTAGATTTGAGCTTTTTCATTCCGCCATTTTGATCCAAAAAAGACCAAGCAAAAAAGGATCTTTCAGAAAAAACGAACGTCACTATAATTTTGAAATGAATGAAACTTTAAGTAAAAATAGTATGCAGAAAAGAAAAATTGATTCATTAATTACCTGTACTCTACACGGGATCTTTAATGGCTTTGGTGCTTTTAGCTGTTCCTGATATACTAAAAAAGGAGATCAGGCTTTTGGTAAAAAGTTTACGATCATTTTTCCGTTAAAAATAGTAGATTTATGAGGCTCTTGATTCAAGTTTTTGAATGTAGACTTGAAGGAGGAACAAAGAGAATTGCAAAGAAAGAAAAAAAGTTAAACATTCAACAATAAAATCAAGTATCATTAAACCCCCTAAGATGACGTAGCTCAGAATATCCTGCGTTTGTAAAAGTAAGCCTCTCAAAAATTACGCAACAAAACTGTTTTGCTCCTTCTACTACCACTTTTCTGATTTCTGGCTCACAATCTGACTCATTAATCTGTCTGTCTTCTATCTGTCTATCTATCTATCTATCTATCTATCTATTTATCCATCTATCTATCTAACTATCTGTCTATCTATCTCTCTGTCTATCTACCCACCTGACTCACTTCTCTGTTTCCCTTACTGTTTCATCAAAGAGAATCCTATTCAATGTAGATCAATAAAAAAGACATTAACTTTTACATACATCCACCATTGAGTAACTTAAGTCATATCCACTTAAGACACATCCACGCAACGGCTACCAATAGTTCAAGGACCCCTTCACCAGACAGAGCTAACAGGAAATTGTATTTCTAATGATTCAGAAAACTCTGCAAGACAGCTGCATGATTTCTAATGTGGTTACACCAGTTGATTACTCGTGTCAGCGTAAATTAAGAAAAACAGCAATTCATACAACATGGCTATATTGATGTTCGTAGATTTGTTAATCAAAGAAAACTCAATATTATGATATTTAGTTGAACCATGACAGCTGGAATGCAGGAAAAACCCGTATGTAAAACCTATATAAGGAATGTAATATGTGCACCAACATAATCCCTTATGGAAATAAATTACCATAAATCTATTTCATATGGGCTTAATTCTTGAATTTTTATTATTTTTTTTCTATCTGCATAACATTATATGGCATTAAGTTTTGAAGCCATAGAGAGGTAACATTTAAACCATAGAAATGAATGCCATCGATAATTCCAGAGTACAGAAAATTCGCTTACTCTCTCTATATTTGAATCGGGTTATTATGAAAGTCATCTTCCTTTGTGAAAAACTGTGTCCGAGCTTTAATTAAATTTAATGCGTCTGTCAAGAGGCATTTCTGTTTTGTTGGGTTTTTTTTAACGACGACAAGCCATACAAAGCAGAGCAAGGAAATGTATGGAACTTTGAAACGAAAAAAGCTCAGAAAAAACCTCCTAAAAACAGGACATAAGAGTCGGGCAAATGATAAGACTCCCAAGATAATATCTATAGAAACGACTTAGAGAAGCTACATTTTGTTGATACGACGAATGTTGACGAGTAGCAGCAAGATCATAGCCTGGACCATTTTATAAATGTCTCTGAACTCTATTAAGAACATAAAGATAAGATAAGGAAACATATGGTCAGATGTGACAACATTATTCAATGCACGGTGACGGCAGACTGTCAGAAGATAAAAATGGCCTCAGGTGTACTTTCTGGCTCCATACAAAGAACCAACTTTTTAGACGCAGAAGTACCAAGCAATTGAATATACGAATCTCAAAAAAGTTCAGGAGGAAGTGACAAACAAAGCAGTCTCATTGACGAGAGTTCCTCATCAGTGGAAGCAACCTCCTCAGAGAAAATATCAGAATAATTGTCCATGAATATTAGAGGGGGATAAAGACTCATCTCTCTAATGAACGACATGGCTTGGGTTTATACAACATTTAAAGTAGCCAACCACCTTCCTCCCCATAATCTGACAGCCTGAATATCAGACTCCAGATCGTCAGCAAGATGGGCTTGCTCCAACCAAGTTGTCTTGTGTCCAATGCAAGATTTCAAGGTAGTGTCGTCGGCATAGATACTGATGAGCTGAAGTACGTGACCAGGAAAGTCAATGACGTAAAGAAGGAAGAGAGGTTGACCACTTTAAAAACCTTGAGAAACTTCAGTATTAATTTAATACTCATCGGACGTAATTCCACCCAGTGTGGCGAGCATTGCACGATCTGAGAGAAAAGACTGAATGATACCAAGGACACTTCCACTACTTCATAACCAGAAAGCTTATGAAGCAATCCGGGATGGCACATCTTATCAAATGCCTTGGAAATATCCACAACTATAACAAGTCCTTCACTAGACATCCATAAATCTTTAGATATGTTCTGTGATTACAGTCAAAAAGTCGCCGGTGAAGCAGGATCCTCTACATCAGTACTTAATACCAACAAAGGGATCTAGGTTTGATCACAGTCAAAAGGTCGTCTGGGGAGCGGGATCCTCTACATCCGCACTGAATACCAACGAAGGGATCTAGGTCTGATTACAGTCAAAAGGTTCCCTGCGGAGCGGGATCCTCTACATCCGTACTGAATACCAACTAAGGGATCTAGGTTCTGCAAGAATTCCACCAGTGCATTGTTTATATGTCGTTTAAAGGCCTTACTGATAACAGAAAGAGAATTTACAAGTCAACGTTTGCCAGGATCAGAAGTATCACTTGAATTCTTGAAGACAGCGACACCACTAGAAATCTTTCAGAANGCATTGCACGATCGTGGAGAAAAGACTGAATGATACCAAGGACACTTCCACTACTTCATAACCAGAAAGCTTATGAAGCAATCCGGGATGGCACATCTTATCAAATGCCTTGGAAATATCCACAACTATAACAAGTCCTTCACTAGACATCCATAAATCTTTAGATATGTTCTGTGATTACAGTCAAAAAGTCGCCGGTGAAGCAGGATCCTCTACATCAGTACTTAATACCAACAAAGGGATCTAGGTTTGATCACAGTCAAAAGGTCGTCTGGGGAGCGGGATCCTCTACATCCGCACTGAATACCAACGAAGGGATCTAGGTCTGATTACAGTCAAAAGGTTCCCTGCGGAGCGGGATCCTCTACATCCGTACTGAATACCAACTAAGGGATCTAGGTTCTGCAAGAATTCCACCAGTGCATTGTTTATATGTCGTTTAAAGGCCTTACTGATAACAGAAAGAGAATTTACAAGTCAACGTTTGCCAGGATCAGAAGTATCACTTGAATTCTTGAAGACAGCGACACCACTAGAAATCTTTCAGAAAGATGGAAAACAAGACTTCGATAGGCTGCGTTTGAAAAGTTTGGACAACAATGAAGATAGGTCAGAAACACTCTTTCAAGACAACTACAGAAATTGAATCTACATTAAAAGCTTTAGATTGATGAAGCCTACAATTAAGCTTAAAAACCAACCTTGGATTTATGATAACAGAATTTAAGAACTGAACAGTATGTGAGGGGAAATCAAACAATGAAAAATTATTGGCATTAAGAGAAGAATTGTCATAAAACAAGCTGGCGAAGAGATCAGCCTTTTCTTTAAAGGAACTAGAAAACTGTCTACGAAACACCTTTCTTAAGCTAATACAAGGTTATCAGCTATACGCTATACCTATTTTACACTGAAAAAAAGTAACATGCCATGCACTATCAGGAACTGATGACTTACTGAGTAAAAGAAATTCAAAGGATGCTCTAGCTTGCTATTATTTCATTAATTTATAGCCATACAACGTCACTATCCTATCTCATTCTTTCATTCCTCCCCTTCCTCTTTGCTACAATTCCTCTCCTTCCCATTTTCTTTTATTTCTTTAAAAAATGAAAGAAAGAATGTCAAACTTGTCACAGTTCTTTGTGTCAAAGTCTTAAGATGAAAAAGTTTGCCTCAGCATGTAGCTGTTCTTTGACAAATACCTTAACAATGCCACAGGGCCTTGAAAAAGGATTGAGCACCAGACGTAGTAAACATATGGTAAAATCACACAAGCCCAATTTGGTTAGCTTAATAAAAGTGATTTTATCTATCTCATCCACCAAAATTTTTAATTATTAAAACCTGTTGATTTAATTTCAAGGTTAACCCTATAAAACAAAACTTTAAATCGGCACTTACAATATGATTTCCACACATGCCCTTGTGATGTATCGTCGTTTTCTACAAAAAAATTAACAGGCAAAACCCGTAAATTTACAAAAATACAAATAAAATAAATGAATTGGGTAAAACTGTTTTAAGACTTAAGGTCCTGTGGAAGGAATACAATATTTTAGGGCATTTCGACTGCAATTCCAAAAATAAAGGTCAGTGATATAAAAACATGCTGCCTAAGCCTAAAACTATAGCTCAAGACAGAATACGCATTAAATATTAACAGTGACACACAAAGAGATCGTTTGTTAAATATAATACAAGAACGCCAGCTACCTTCATAGGTCACATCTTGAGGCATGACAGTCTAGAAAAAACTCTTCTCGCGGGCATGGTTATTGCAAAGAGAAACAGAGGCAGTCCAAAAACTAGACTGCGCGATAACATCAAAGACCTTTGTGGATTAACAATGGCAGAAGCAACGAGAGTTGCCCAAGACCGGAACATCTGGAGAGTCCAGGTGAAGATGGCCACGGCTGCTCCAAATCGAGTTATCCGTTCCAGACGACGATACAAAGACAAAGGCAAGAAGTCAATATGTGATAGTCACCATGGAATTTCATTTTCAATTTCACGTTGTTGGAAAGGTGTTTGTACTGCACTGAATTGGTTGAAGATATGTGATTACAAGGAGGTTATTCCAGACTGCCACTCTGGTTTTTGTGCTGGGCGTGGATCTGTCTACATGATTTTCTCTGCCAGGAAGCTCATTGAGAAACATAAAGAGAAACTTTTACCGTTTGTCAAGTATTTGTAGACTGAACCAAGGGTTTTGACACTGTCAATCATGATGCTCTCTGGAAGGTGCTTGGCAAATATAGTTGCACACCTGCATTTGTTGAGTCTGAAGTCAGACAATTACATCATTCCATAAGAGCTCGGGTAAATTTTAATGGTCAGTTATCAGAAGAAATTGCCATTGACAATGGAGTGAAACATGGGGACATTCTTGCCTTAACTCTATTTTTACTGTATTTGACTGCAGTCCTGTGGTATGCTTTTCATGACCGTGACACAGGAGTCTATTTCCGATTTAGAACAACTGGTAAAATGTTCAAGTTAAGGAGAGCCCAAGCTAAAACTCTTCTACATGAAAGTCTTTTTGGTATGTATGTATGTAATGTAATGTATGTATGTATTTATATATGTTTGTATGTATGCATGTATATATGTATGAGGTGCCATGGCTTAGTGGTTAGTGCAGTGGCACTGTAACCACTAGGCTCTGAGATTGATTCCCTGAGCTGGCAAAAAGACTTTGGAAATTCTTATTTCAAAAAAATATTATGATCAAATGAATGCACAAGACGCTGCTTGTGGTTTGGTGATGACAATACCCATCCACTGGGTCCCCAAATTGTGGATAGGGGAAGGGTCTCCCAATGTGGGATTCGCAGTAAATATGGAAATAAGGCATCCCAGACAAAATCATGGGCTGCCCTTTGGCAAGGCATAGGAACCAAAAGCCACCCCACCAGGGTCACGGGTGATGACATCGGCAGCAGGGTATTGGATGTGCAGCTGACAATCATCAACAAACAAATGTTTTGTTAACTGTACAACACGTCAAGCAGATTAACGAATTATCGTCAACGGTTGAGGTGAATGAGCTTCAATGCAAGCTACTGTGTTTTGCAGTGGAAGACCCCTAAATTGCTATTGCACCATTTGTCAAAGAGAAGGACACACTGACATAAAACCTGGGGCCACTCAGTAAAACTTGTGGGTGATCTAGTTACCAGTTATCTTGCATTTGCTTGTCATAACTATGATATGTGTATAGTAAGAGCATGTGTCATTGAGATATTTTATGTACAGACATCTCTTCAAAAGTCCTGTGGCGATTGAGTAGTGGCAACATGTGCAGACTTGACAAGTCGGAGGTATGCAGTCATGATTCTGCACCCATGCAGCTCAAAGCTTATCTCAACATCCTTGTTAGTTCTGCTGAACAGGAACTAACTTGGGTGGAGCTTTTTGCATATGAGCAGCCCTTTTTAGGGGCAATGCTACTCACCAAGATCATGGGAAGGGTCTAGAAAAGGTGACCTAAACAGTCTGTTCAACAATAGGTGATCTGCTACCTGCAGCTGATGGCTATTCAAATTTGCAGGGGGAAACAACAGAAAAAGAAATACTATTATACAAAAGAAAAAATTAAATTGAATATTACAGCTTAGAATGTAAGAACACTTATTGATCATGAAGAGTGTGCTCATCTAGAACTGGATAGGTACAAAGAGGACATTGCTGCTTTATCTTAGACTCGATTAAGTTGAGAAGATCGGCTTATTGAAAGGGGTGGTTGATAGAGCTTTTTCTTGAAAGGTAAGCCTAAAGTAGAAACAAAGGATACAGGAGTACGTTTTGCAATATGGGCACAGATCAAAACCAAGCTGGAGCAACCTTATGAAGTTAGCGATCAAATCATGTGTCTAAGGGAGCCTTTAAGATATGGATGTTACATTTCTGTTATTTCAGTGTATGCTCCTACACTGGGCAGTAGCCAGGATATCATTATGTAGTTTTACCAAGGCTTGAGGAATTGTATTGCAAGAATACAGAAGGCTGATAAGTTGCTGATACTGGGTTACTTTAATGCATGGGTTGGAAGTGATCATAATATCTGGGATATTCTAGGGAGATATGGTATTGATCAGGCAAATGATAATGGTCTTCTTCCTCTCCAGCCGTGCATAGAATTTAAGTTAACAGTGTGTAAAACCTTCTTCCAACAAAAGCTCATCCACTAGGTAACATGGATACATCCTAGATCGAAAACATGGGTATATACTAGACCACTACACAAACATGTGACCTTCAAGATATGTGTACAGTAAGAGTTATGCAGGGTGCAGATTGTGGTACTGACTATAAACTTGTTTGTGGTAAATTTAAGATGCATATTGAGAAGATAGTAAGAGCACCTGGATTAAAAGTGCCTAGGCACATTGATGCTTTTAAGTTACAAAATGAGGAAGTAGGTGAAACTCTGTGAAACAAATTTAATAACACATTTGATGGAACCTGGGCACAAGTGAAATCACAAGTGTACACCACAGGTACTGATGTACATGGTCTTAGAAAGACCAAATGTAAGAACTGGTTGGATGAGAATGGTGTTGCAATTACCAGTCTTCTGGATGAGAAAAAAAGGCCTCATGAGAAACTTACGTGTACTTCCGGTTCAGCTAAAGCATATGCGGAAAGAGCTTTCAAGGAATCAAAAATCGAACCTGCACCATGATATTTGACAAATAAGGAACAGATGGTGGTCTGAAGTGTCAGCCAAAATTAAGAGAGCTTATGACTGTGAAGATTTGAAAACTTTGTCTCTTAAAACTAGACAAGTGTTTGGACCACAAACTCCAATAATGGTCCCCTTTAGATCTAAAGATAGTTCTACACTGGTTAAAGATGATCAAAGCATTATGGCACATTCGACAGAACATTTTACTCATTACTTTCTGCCCAATATACCATACTTGCTAATGCAATTTGTATGCTCACCCTTGCTGTATGGCATGGCAGTACTGTTTCTCAAGATTGGGTGGATATGATAAAGCTTTCATTTATAATGGGGAGGGCTCAAAGTCTGAGTGTGGTGACTATACAGGTATATAGAAGTGTGTAGAGGACTACTTCAAGCTGTGGGAAAAGTTCTGTTAAAGATTTGGTCAAATTGGCTGATGGTTTGGATCTGTCCTACTATCATTCCAGAGATTAAATGTGGTTTCCAAGCTGGATGTGGCACAGTGGATATAATATTTAATGCTTGCCAACTTATGGAAATGTGTATGGAGCAGTGGGTGCCATTATATCAAGTCTTTATTTATCAGGCCAAAGCTTTTGACACCATCAATCATAGTGCACTCTGGAAGATTCTTATGAAACTTGGGCATCTTACGAGTTTTGAAGAGATGATTAAACAGTCACACCATAACATGAAGGCCCACACAAGCCTCAGTGGATGACTGTCAAAACAAATATCAGTTGAGAATGGTGTAAAACAGGGTGACATACTGACTCCAACTCTTTTATCAATCTACTTTGCTGTGATGCTTTTCAAGGATTGTGATATGAGAAGGCATACAGGTTCTAACATCTGGCAAGCTTTTCAACCTTGTCTCGATTTGAAGTCATAAGCTTTTCAGAAGCTTATTCATTAGCATTTGTATGCAGATGATGCTGATCTTGTTGCACATTTAGAGGAGGAAATGTGGGAGGAAAAACAATCATTTAAGCAGAACGACAAAATATGGAAGAAACATTAGAACATTGAGTGAAAAGACTGAGTGAAACTCAGTGTTTGCTGTTGGAATGTAAGGACCTAGGGGAAAGACAGTTCATTAGGTGTGGTAGACACCTTTGTGTATCTTGGTAGTACCCTGTCAAGAGATGGTTCCCTTGATGCAGAAATACACCAGAGGATACAGAAAGCCTCTGTTGCCTTTGGAATACTTGAAAAGCGAGTTTGGACAGATTGTGGCATCACCTTTAAAACCAGGCTCTGTGTGTACAAGGCTTGTGTTTTGACAGCTCTTTTGCATTCTTGTGAGACATGGGCCATACAGCAAAGACATCTCAAACTACTTGAACACTTTCATCAGAAATGTTTGAAACACATACTCAATATCAAGTGGCAAAGCCAACATCTGATAGTGAAGTCCTTGTCAGAGCAGGATACACAAGTATTGAGTCAATGATCATTACCAACCATATGCGCTGGGCTGGCCATATGGTTTGTATGGAGGATGATAGACTCCCTAAGCAACTGTTTTATGGGCAACTCTAGACTGGAAAGTGACCAAAGCACAAACCCAGAAGAAGGTAGAAAGACTGTGTCAAAGAAAACCTAAAGAAACTAGGAATAGACCTTAAAAACTGGTATAGGCTAGTCTTGAACAGAGCGACTTGAAGAAGGCACATGAAGACAGGTTGTGCATTGTTTGAAAATAGTCACCTGGAACATGAACTGTTAAAGTGTAGATTGCACAAAGGCTGGGAAAACAACCTTGATGAAGGCACAAAGAGCTGGAAGTATACAAATGTGATTGTATTCTTCTTTCAAAAGCTGGCTTTGTCAATCATTTGAAGTCCCATGTCAGATCAATGCCACTTTCTAACTCCCTCCAAGGCCACACATTCTGTCATGTGTGATGTGTGATGTGTGGGAAGGTTTGCAAATCAGTGCAAGGTCTCAAAAGGCACATGCCTGTACACAGACACCAAATTTCACAAAGTGAAACCATCAATCCACTGGAAGCCTCTTCTTTCATCTGCCACCTATGTTTCAAGCATTGCAGATCAGAAACTGGTCTCCTAAGTCTTGTACGAGGTCACACAAGGAAAGGCAGAAATTTTACTGACAACAGCTGAAGTCATAGATGGCAATCATCTGTCAAGATAGAGCAATCAGATACCTCCAGCGATACCTCAGGATTCATAAAGATGAATATCCCACTATTGCCACTGTGAGGGATCACTTGGAATGCCAGGTCTGCCACAAACCATGCAAGTCACTTAAGACTACATGGGCGGAAACAGCAGGTAGAAGAAAGAAATGAAGGCATGGCACTCGTCTGACAAGATGAAGCAATCATGTATGTATGTATGTATGTATGTATGTATGTATGTATGTATGTATGTATGTATGTGTGTATGTATGTATGTATGTATGTATGTATGTATGTATGTATGTATGTAAGTATTTATGTATCAGGGGCAGCATGGAGTGCTGTCAATCTACTATTAGTTTCTATGCAACTGCAAGAACATTATGGGGGGGTCTGAGGCATCCCCTAGAAAAAATTTTGTGACCACATCCCCTCTTTCACCTGGGAAAGCTCCTTTTTAACACCAGTTTGTAAAAAACAAAAAGAAGTTAAAGTGAAGAGATTACTGCTTTGTGTTGCTTCAAATATGGAGATGTGTGGAATTCTAACAGTATAATATGACATGCTATCATCATATCATCATCATCATCATCATCATCATGGTAAATGCCATCACTTTATTTTTTTGAAAATCGTTCTAAGCACTCTTCGTTGTTTCCTTTCAAACTTGACAACATATTCATAAAAACCTAGCTGCTTTGCAAGCCATCTTAACAAAGTGTGCTCAACTTGAAGTAAAACCAGATGCTCCTTTCTGGTTTGCAGCATGGGGGACCCTTGAGGACGAAATAACTCACTTCATTCTACTGAAGACCCTTTCACAGTGCACACTCATTAAAAGGGTTGACAGCAGCGATCTTCAATAAAACCATAACTTGAGGAAGAGCATCTACTATTGATTTATGAAAACAAATAGTATGGCCACCTTTTACAAGTGCTGGTGGGTCAAAAACATAAAAAGCTTCTTTAGTTGTCTACTGAAATTCACTAAAAACAATCTTATCTTCTGTGTGTCTCCCATGACCAAACAAGGCCAGCAAAAATATACATTTTTCTCTTTATCTCCACATATCCATGAGAACGTATCATAAACGACCTGACAGGGCCTGTTTTTCAGTGAAACTTCTGGGCATGGTTGTCCATCTTTAAGATGAAGACATTGCTGATGGGTCAGTTTACCTTGTTCGGACAAAAGGGATAACACTTTTAATACACCCCATTTAACTCCATGTGCTGCAACTTGGTTTATTTTGATACAAAATGGGGTGAATTTCCTTTCAACTTGTCACTGTGACTGTGAAAAGCTATTGGATTCTCAAAACCAATAGCAAATTCATTTCACATGTTCACGACATAACAGGTGGAGCAGCATCAACAATGAGGCAGATGACAAAATTTTCAATTGTTTTCTCTCATTTGCTATTGAGAATGCCAGACAAATAGCATTGCAGGAGACACAGGATGGGCTAATGAATTGTAAAAAAATGTTGGCAGCTTTCTTAAAAGGATTTATGGGTAAAGGATGCATCACGGATCCAATATCAATTGGAAATGGGCAATGGGGCAATTTGAATAAATAAGACCAAATAAAACCTGTCATTTGGTATCATTTGGTACTTCTTTTGAAAATATTTTTTAGGAAACTAGTGAAGTCAAATTATGGGGGAAAATTACTATTAGATTAATAGTATTAATAGTTCTCTCTGCTGCCCCTGGTATGTATGTAGAGATGTATATATGTATATGTATGTATGTTTGTATCAATTTACCACAAAAAAATTACAACCCTTTAAAAAGCTAAAATTAATACTTTACAATTTTAACATAATACAAATACAATACCAAATAAAAAGGATTGCCTCCAAAGCATTTATAATTTTAACAGCAAGGATAACATTAAAAGATCAGATTGACCTTATTTCCATATTGGTCCCAATCCCTACCCTAAAGGTGATTTCTCAAATTGGAAAACAAAATTAAGTGTATCAATACTCATCAACTTGAAAGTGATTCTGCCAATTTTAATTTAGTATTGAGTAGCATACACACAAACACACATATTTATTGTTTTCCTCTCCCTGTATAGTTTAAACAATGTTTTTTTCTGATCTTGTGTTTGAAAGTGTTGACCTTGTTTGTGGATTTTAAGTCCAATAACAAATCATTAAATAATTTTGGTCCTAGTTAAGATAGGCATTTTGGCATGATGATTCAATTTAGACTTGGTCCTTTGTGTTATGTGATTTTGGCTGCCTGGATGGAATATTTTGTCAACATGGGCTTGAGAAGTCCCATTGAAGAATTTCTTTATATTTACATATATTTTGATTTATTCTGTGTTTTGTGGGGAGCCAATTTATAGCTTAAAATTCTGTAGCCCCAACATGTGATTGTGTTTTTCAAATTGATAAAACCCAAATACATTAGTTTCATGCAAATTGTCTGTTTTTTGGCAGCTTTTTGCTCAACATTTAGTACCATGAGGAGCATCCATATTTAAAGTGTGGTTACAAAAGAACATTTAAAAAGAGCTTGCAAAATGAATTATCTAGCAAACCTTGTTTTCAATACAAAAATTTTAGCTTATCATTGATTTTTTAAAGCAATTTTAGATGCCAATGACTACCCAGACAAATTTTAATCCAGAAAACATCTGAGGTATGTGACCACTAAATGTACATTAATTTCTTTATTATGCCTCCTGATGTTCAGATTTGCTTGGTGGGGGGGGGGGGATTATTTTTTTTCCTTCTGAAAAGAATGGAAATGGTTTTGTCCTCACCAAAGTGAATATTAAGTTTGTTTTCCACAAACCAATTCCAAAGAGAGTTGAAATTTCTATTTAATCTGGTCTCCATATGGTCAATATCTTTGTGCCTAATGAACTAGCAGGAATTGTCTGTATAAAAAAGCAGGTCAGCCCACAGCAGGACCCATATTCTCCACATATAGGAGAATTTTGAATGGACTAATAATTGACCTTGCAGTACCTACATGACAAATTACTAATGCTCATAAGCTCCTTACCAATGTTGACTGTGAATGATCAATCCTGAAGGGAGGAGTTAACTAAAGCCAAAGCATGTCATTTTATCNAAGTGAATATGAAGTTTGTTTTCCACAAACCAATTCCAAAGAGAGTTGAAATTTCTATTTAATCTGGTCTCCATATGGTCAATATCTTTGTGCCTAATGAACTAGCAGGAATTGTCTGTATAAAAAAGCAGGTCAGCCCACAGCAGGACCCATATTCTCCACATATAGGAGAATTTTGAATGGACTAATAATTGACCTTGCAGTACCTACATGACAAATTACTAATGCTCATAAGCTCCTTACCAATGTTGACTGTGAATGATCAATCCTGAAGGGAGGAGTTAAACCATAAAATGGTAGAGTCATTAAAGCCAAAGCATGTCATTTTATCCAGTAAAATTACAGGGTCTATTGTGTCAGACACATTTTGTAGATTGCTTAAAATTATGCCTAGTTTTTTTTGCTGAAGAGACATATTACTGTTGGAGATTGTGCAGCCCAGTGCCACCAGTGCCTCAGCACAGCAGCTGCCCCTGTCTGTCCTGCCAATCACTTTAGCCTATTTTTGTCTTTTGTTTTTTTATTTAGTTAGTTGGATCTGCATGTCATTTTTTCCCCAGCAATTGGGGCTGAGACAGTGCCCTTGAGAGGGACTTTTGATTTGGCAGTGAGGAATTTCTTGGCCGGATGCCCTTCCTGACGCCAACCAATGGCTTTTTTTCTATGCAAAGTTCCAAATTCTCCTCGACAGCTCGGGGAATCGAACCCGGAACTCTTGGTTACTGTGTAGTTGCACTAACCATTAAGCCACGGCTCCTGCATCCAACACATGCTAGCATGTAAAACGGACGTTAAACCGAATATGATGATGATGATGATGATGATGCACAAGTTAAGTGCAAGTTATGTTATTACCATTGATTAAAATTTATGCAAATCAAATTTTGTTTCTTTGGCCCCCATGTAAGGGCAGCCCTACATGTGATCACCTTTCCAGTGGTGTCAGCCATGGCTGGATACTTGGGTTATATGCACTCCAGCAGCAGATTTCTATCACCTTTTGCCACTCAAGCAATGCATAGACCATATACATATTTTTGGTTGCTGTGGATACACATTGTTACCAGAAACAGAGCACAGTGGCAGCGTGCTGGCCCATAACCATTGTTGTGATAAAGTATCTGTTATCAAATCCTTGTTTCTGTCCAGATTGCCAATGTTTTGATAATTTAAGTAATTCTGATATATATGATGCAATCAATTCCTGAACTTCTCTGTCACATTTATTAAACTTAAATCTTTTTATGACCACTGGAAGCTACTGGGTTTTTCTATTTCCCATTACTTTTGTTAATTGGCCACATAACTTTTGATCTGGTAACTTAAAAGCTCATAGAGTCATGAAAATAATGTAACTGCTCACTAGAAAAGAGAGTATCTTTCCAACTTTTTTTATTGTAATTCCATTTGTTATGAAAAAATATCCTATATTCTTCAACCTTCAAAAAGTTGTCAAAAGGTTTTATATCTCATCAACAGGAGGAATAATAAAATGGAAAGGTTTAGAAAACTCTCTCACTCTCTCTGCATAATATATAATGTAAGTGAGCTGGGGCAGCTCCCTTCTTGAAAAGTAGGTACTATGGCTTGGCAATCCATGTGAGATTCACCAAGTAGAACAGGTGGATAATAACTTACCACACTAAAATGCACAACATTTAAGCAATTTTTTGGTTTCCATTTCCACCTTTTATTCCTCTTATCTCTTAAATATTGTATATTAAATGGTTCCATTGCACTTTTACATCAATAACTAATCTTCTTTCCGGCTTTAAAAAAAATATTGAAGATGGGGCCTGATCAATGTTGTTGGGGAGCCAAAACTATATAATCACTTTGATAATGTAGTTAATATTTTATGCTTCAGTAGTGCTTTATACAGCATCAGCATCTAGTGTCAACAGATTCACAGCTCGCTCGCTCTTGCTCCCTCTCTCTGTCTGTCTGTCTCCCTCCAAAAGTGCGAAGGCCATGCAGGCAAACTCTCCAACGAGTTTGTCTTCATATTTTCTCAAAGAACTTTTTAGTTGGACAGACCAAACAGTATATTTCAAACAACGCCATTATTCGTATAGATTTTGTTTTTTAAAATGGTACATTATGAAATAACCCGTTGCGTCGATGCCAGATTCCTGGGTGCAGCAACGAAAACGACAGTCACAGATACGACAGAACTGCATGTCTTCCGAACTTTATGAGGTCTGGTTTTGATGAGCACAGCATGATTTTAGAGGCTTAGAGATTGATACGGGGAACTTCACGCCAATAAACTTAACTGCTTTACTTGAGGAAAAACCTAAACACATCAAATTTACTAGGCTTTACGGCAAGCCAGTTCAACTTTTTGAGTAATTTTTTCCAATATCATTCACTACGTCTGCAACGACTGTTTACCCTTAACGCGTAAAGCCTGATATCAATCAACTGCTTGGTTATCATTCCAGGAAATGTACATTTCAGTCCCACACAGTCAACTAAAAATGACCCAACAACTACAAAAGGCCTTGTAACACTCGACCCAAACAAAAATACATGCAGGCCTACTGTCATGACTGAAATACCACCGTGGGTCGAAAAATTTCTGTTGGCCTAAACTGGCACTGTGGAAGTTACTATTAATATTGTAAACACTTTAATACAATAAATCTGTGTTCATTAAAAGTACGTTGCTTGAAGTCAGCCTAACTGAATTTCAAAAACCGGCCACTACTCAATATTGGATTACATTTCTTTCGAAGAAGTGGGTTACCATTCAAACATACCTTCGTTTCCGTCACTCATTTATGCTGTTGGCTTGATTGCTTCTTCGTCTTCTTTTATGCTCCTTTACTCTGCCCAAAGTTCTGGAAGTTAACTGTTGATGATGATGTACAAAGTGGAACAAATGAAGCCGTTCCATGTTCCCGTTACACAACAAGAGGGAAGTGACATCAGTGACGTCATGGGGACACCCAATCAATTTTGTGGTAACGTCATGATTATCTTCTTCTTCCTCTTCTTCTTCTTCTTCTTCTTCTTCTTCTTCTTCTTCTTCTTCTTCTTCTTCTTCTTCAGGTATCATATCCGCTGAGGACGTAGGTGCTCATCTCTCACCACGCTCTCCTATCTCTTGTCATCCGTAGAAGGTCAAAGCTAATATGGTGGATACCATTCTCCACCATTCATTCTCTCACACTGCTCATCCACATCAGACCCCTCCTGTCCATGCTCCTATTTCCTTCTATCTTCCCTATCATTGCCACCTCTCCCAGATCTTCCTTTCTCACAATTCCTTGCTCTCATCAGCAATATTCTCAGTATCAGCTTTGTCACATGACTCATCGAAGAGATTGTTCGATGTTGTTCACAATCTACTGCTCCACCTTTTTTGGGGAGGACTAAGCTTGCACCACTGAAGTTAGGATTTTGTGGCCATTGTTAGTCTCCGCAAGAACAGGCATGGCTCTTCACAGGTGCTGAGACAGCTCACCTATGTAAGCAACCCATGTCTACTTTTTCATCTAGCGTGGTTCCATCGCGTGCACTGATGCAACCCGATGTAGTACAACTTGATTTTCTCCCACTTAGCTCATTAATATGCCTGCAGACTTCGGTGGACTCAGGCAGACTTCATTTTCGATTGCAGTCCAATTTTCTGTCTGTCACTCATCATGTCTAATATCTCCTCAGTCATCCACTTTTGTCTGCTGCTTTTCCTTTCTTTCTGTGGAAGGCAGTCAGGAGCTGTTTCGAATAAGATACATTTCATTTCACTCCGTGTGGGGCAGTCCTCATCTTCTACCTGTTCAAATCTATTTCTCAGTGCAACTGCAAATCTCTCCTGGACCTCGGGTTTGACTAGTTTTTTGGGGTTTTTTATGTACTAGTGAGTCACCACACATCAAGGCTAAAAGC
>RDPX01000048.1:2059218-2094014 GCA_003991215.1 Morbakka virulenta
TGATTTAATACGATTTTCGTTGTCAGTCTCTCCTTTTATGCGTGTTTGATTGAGACATGACTCCTCCTCTTCCAAATTTTTTTCTACTCTCCATCTTGCTATGTCACTCTTATTCTCTCTACAACTCTCTAAGTTACTTTATCCTGCCCGTACATTGGCACAGGCTGTCACTCTTAATAAAGAGGCACAAAAGGTACCCATACTAACAAAAGCATGCAGAACAAGATTTATCTTCGAATTCTCCACAGCAACAAATATAGACGTTAAAGTAAGTACAATACACTGTTGTGCACCAACTAATAAGATTATAAGGAATTAAAGGAAAAATTCCACTTGAACCTGCTGAGCGCCATGAGTAACCTGAAAGACATACAGAAAAAGTTTTGACGGTAGATTTTAAAGAGCAAAAAAATTCAAAATAAGAAGAAATTATCAAAACCTTTAGGCTCGGAGGAATAAAAAAAACAAGAACCAAACTGCTGAAAATTGTCATTCTAACATCGTTATAATTAGAATACTACTAGATCCATAAGGATGGTTTTGAATTATCAGATAAATGTTATCCGGTTCTCTCGTAATTTATTTTGCTTTGAATGATCATTGCTGTGATAGCAAACACAGTCACAGGGACCAGAGGAGCTGATGTCCAATAAAGCTTGTGATCATCTGACGCTTTTTTAATTAGACACATTAAATATTCTATTGCAAACATTGTTGTTCATTTTGATCAGAAGCATTGCCAGACTGTAGTCACTCTTCGTGACAAAGATGACATTAAATAACACATTTTCTTGAAAAAATACTGTTGATTAAGCTTTTCAAGCTACCTAGAATGTAACTAGGTTTTTACTGTATTTTAAATTTGTACAAGGAGCATTTAGAATGTTATAAAATGAAAACAGTTGGAATAACTTTTTAATTATTTTTAACAAACTCCATTAACTTTTACCACTGCAGTATAAACTCACTAATGTTTGTCGCTTTTGGATGTGACCATAAAACAAAAACTTACCTTTTTTGGACAAGTCAAACTTTCTCGATTAGACGCTGGGACAAATCCATTTTCATACAAGTAATGACTGATATTGTAAATAGTATGATTTGTTGTACAGTTATTATTAAGTAATCATGTAGGTTAATCAAATACATGACGATTTATTATGCTACCAGTGACGTGTATTCAGCATTTCGACATTAACTAAGTTCAAAATTTTGCTTAGCTTACTCTAACCAGGAAATGTCTGGTTTTAGTACGTCTAAAGATCATTTAACTAGGGCAATTTAAAAGATGGCTGTGGCACTGCAACAAAATCAATTTGTTGTCGGAAAAATCTAATGCCATTGCCTACTAATGTAATTTCTATCACTGTATTGGATTACAAAAAAACCCCAGCTGATGTTATTGCCAATGGAGTGTTTATCTTTGCTTTATCCTGTGCATATGTGTTGACCTAACTATATACAAAACTTCTACTACTACTACTACTACTACTACTACTACTACTAATGGGTCTTTCAAGTGTTTGTATCCTTCTGTTAGGTGAGACAAAGGGACGTACATGACTTTTCTTTAATTTTCGTTCATGCAACATCATCTGTGACAACGTAGCTTGATTTAGAAAAGACAAACGCGATTGGAGTTGCTGCAGATTGAGCCTGATTATACCAAAGATATAAATCTTTGTGCCTGGCTGCGCGCGAATATCTCCACCCTAAACATCACTCTTTTCTTCTCGCTTCTCTGAATATCCCCCAACGATAAACATGCAGCAATCTTGATCCGCCCCATCATATTTCCAACTTTCCAAATTGACATTGCAAGTCCTGATTTTGTGTTTACATGCGTTCTTGTACGAATGGAAGGACGTGCCTGTAGGTTTTGAGCCTAAGAAGAGCTCTCAGAACAACAGTTTCTTTGAAATGGGACAGTCAAGGACCACTCCCACGTGGCCAAGCTAGTGCAAAGGTCGTTGGGAAACCAAATAACATAACTGAAATACCTAAACTGGCAAGGAAGGTATCGTTGAAGGCGTGGTCTTTCCATGGAATATCCATAAGGCTTCTGATGTTGCGCATGTGAAAGTCATATAATCTGCCTTTTTGACGGGAGTAAAGGGTCCATATTTTAATGCCATAGAGCATGGTACTAAACAGGTAGGGTTCGTACATTTCCATCTTGGTGCTGGTGGATACAAGAGGGTTATTACAAACTTTAGTTGCAATGATAACTGTGGCTGCCTTAGAAATGCGTTTGTCTAGCTTACAGTTCATGGATATGGTGTTTAATAATGAAAAGCAAAGATATGCAAAGTTGTTTGTCTCATAAAAAAGTTTTAGTGTTAGTAATAATTTAAATAGCATTGTCTTCTTGAGATCATTTAGGTCTTACTTAGGTCTTCTTCAGACTTATGGTCAAGCCAAACTCTCCTCACGCATGTCCAAAACGGTCGATAAGGCGCTGTAATACACTTTCCGAGTGTACCGTGAGAGCAGCATCGTCAAGAAAGTAGATATCCAGTGAAAACTTTACCCAATTTTATTTTGGCGCATTGGTGGAACAAATTGAAGAGACTACTATCACTCTTCATGTAAATGTATATCGTATAACGTTTTCTAACTGCCAAAAGCGTTGGGAAGGAGGAGGAAAAAGAAAATTCCAAACAGGACCTTTGCAAGAGCACAGCCGTTTTACCCCGTTCTTGACTGGAAAAGCAGTGAAGATTCATCTTTAAGCTCAACTATTTGATGTGTTCAGATCTATATGAAAATATGTTACTATCACTAGCAACTCAATGGACGTCTCTGTACCAGGGATTTTTCTTGTAGAAACTTCTTGCTTATTCAGTTTGTCAAGAAGCACAGGGTGTGACTTGAGAATGACAAGATAAAAATCGTCCTTCAAAATTAAAAGGTGAAATATTGCTTCTTCTGGTTTGGTCATCGAAGTGTCTTGCAGTCACTGCACTTATCAATTACTTGATAAGTGGAGTAAAAAGAAATAGTGAGCAATGAAAATAGGATAATATGAAATAGAATGACCAGTTGACCACTGGGATAAGGTAGATAAGGGAGTAAGCTGTGATGGGGCTGGAATATCTGGCGTGTAGGAGAACATATAAAATTTGTGGAAGGCCGTTGTTACCAGAGTATGTCTTTTGGGGGTACCAAGTGTACAAGTGGACTTACAGTAGACTCCCGGGTATTCCAGGCTCTAAGGGGGATAGAATTTTACTTCGAATAACTGGAGATTCGAATAAGTGAAAAAAAGTTTTGACCAAAATTTGTTTCTAAACCGGTTTCTGAGGTATTGGATGAAATAGGTGTTTTGCTTCCTTTCGTTATTTTCAACACAACAATAATAAGTATTAATACAACAAACAGTTACAATACTTATAAAAAACTAACGTTAACAATCTAAAGTAAATCAAGTGCTTATAAAGGCTTAAAAAATGAATCTAGTTGGGTTTGCTTTTTGGTTTCCGTGTAGTGTTTTTCGCAATGTTTTGTAATTGAGTAAAGTTTTCTTCTGATTTCGTCTCCGCCTTTATCAAAATAGGTCCAGCATTCAATTAATTCCAGGGCATCTTCCATTTCTGACAATGTAGATTTTTGCAATGGAATATCGTTTATTTCGATCTCTTCATCATCGTCAACTTCATCGTTACCAGCATTACTGTCATTGAGAATTGAATCGACTATCTCTTCATCAGTCAGAGTGAATGTTGTGCATGTAGAAATCTCAAAATCTATGTCAACGAATTCATCAACATCGAAGCTTTCATCTACCAAACCACGTGTTTCAAGTTGTACAATGTTTTCTGTAAGTGATTTAAATGGGTCGTCTTCGTCAAGAATACTTGCATTTTGTGTTTTTTCTGAGATGCCTGCCTTCTTAAAGCAATTAATAATGGTATTTTCAGATACAGCATCCCATGATTTGACCAAAATTTGTGTTGCTTCAAGAATGTTGATTTTAGAAAACTCCTTGCCGGCATCGATGTATTTGATTTGACGCTTCACAATGTTAGATCGATAGAATCCTTTCAGTGATCTAATAACGCCTTGATCCATTGGCTGAGTCTTTGATGTGGTGTTTGGCGGCAAAAATACCAACTCTACAGCTTTGAGGTTCTCGACGTCTGGGTGTGCAGGGCAGTTATCAACAATAAGAACAATTTTACGGCCTTGATTAAGAAACACAGTGTCAAGTTTTCTAACGTATTCAGTAAATATTTCAGAGTTCATCCAAGACTTTTTCCAGGTTTTGTATTCACAAGGAAGACTTTTAACACCTTTAAAACATCGTGGTGTTCTAGACTTGCCAATCACTAACATGGGTAGCTTTTCACCAATAGCATTTCCTGCAGCGAGGCCGGTCAGACGAACTTTGTTAAATTTACCACCTGCACATCGTTGCCCTTAAAGATGAAAGGTGCTTGTTGGAAGCTGCTGATAGAATAATCCGAACTCGTCGTCTTTTATTATGTCTTTTATTTCGTACCTTGAAAGGATTGTTGGTAATGAGTCTCTTCCCAATTCGCTGCCATTTCAGGTGTACAAGACTTTTCTTCTCATGATATGGTACGATCCATGACATTGTTTCTCTTTTTCAAGCGATCGAGCCAGCCATCGGACACTTTGAAATCTGTTATATCGAATTGCATGGCAAAATCCAAAGCTTTCTCCCGGAGTATTGGACCGTTGATTGGTACATTTAATTCACGAGCATTCATAAACCATTTATACACAGCTTTATCGATATTATCGTATTTTCCAGTGCTTAGCTTTTGTCTCTTTGCTCCGTATTGGCCTGACTCGTATTTGCTGATTATATCATTTTTGTTTTTAATCCAGTAGGATAATGTGTTTGGTAGGACATCGTACTTTTCAGCGATTGCTGTTTTTGTAGTTCCTTTTTCTTGGAGTTCTTTAAGAGCAAGACACTTTTCCTTGATGGCTAAGTTTACTTTTTTCTTGAGCTTGAGGTTGCCATTTTGAAATGGAACTGCTGTTGAAAACGTTTTCCAGTGTTTTGAAAAAAGAAGCCGCTGCATTGTGATCGAACGAACAACAATCATTGCAATGCCATAAAGAAGCTGTTGTATTGCCATTCGAACATAAGTAAACAAAAAAAACAGCATTGCAATTCAAAAGCTTTTTTTTTCTCCAGCAGTCAGCAATCAACATGATCTTGTGTCGATGATCATAAATAATGAAGACCCCATTGATATAATTCTTTTTAAAAACTTTGATACTGAGTCGACAGTTCTGAGGTTTCATGTGTATTGAAACAAATGGGAACCTGTTATTGGACAGGTTCTTAAAACAAGAATGGAGCCTACTAAGGAAGTTGACAAGTACGCTGTGGCAGTTGTCGATGACAAGGAGAACAATATAGTGGGTCACTTACCTAAAGGAAAAAGTGGAATATATGCCAAGACTATATTTTACTTTCTAAAATAAAACCCGATGAACAGTTGTTCATTCAAAGTGACAAGAAAGGCTATCAACAAAGGCAAAGACAAAGGAATGAGAATCCCATGTCTGTTGCAGTTTTCTGGGGATGAAAAGATGGTGGAATTGCTAGAAAAGTTACTTTTTAATTAGTTTTTTTTAGAAATAAAGTTATTTTTACCTACCTTTATTTTAAAAATCCATTTTTTCGCCAAAATCTTTAAATAACTGAGAGAATTTTGGCCCGCAAGGAATGAAAAATGCTTCGAATAACTGAAAATTCGAATAACTGAAGTTCGAATAACTGAAGTTCGAATAAATGAGAGAGATTTATCTTGGGGTTAGAAAATCCACGGGGATTGAAAATTGCTTCAAATAATTGAAAATTTCGAATATGTGCGGTTCGAATAACCGGGAGTCTGCTGTATTACAAAACAAATGGTTATGGTTAGCTCTTTTTTCACCTTGAAAACACATCTATGGCTTTATTGAGCAAATTTTCCATTCTCAAAGCACCAGCACTCTACTAAAACCAGCCCTTTGGAAATATTTCTTACAAGACTTCTGGTTCAGTCTTAATTTTTAAAATGGTATTGACCTTTTTCTTCTGGATGAAAGAGTATTGTATTGGATATCTGAATTGCTAATCTTAGGGCTGGAGCTCCTGTCTCCTCTTTCAGCCTTCTTAGTCGTATTTAGCAGATTATTCTAAACATAGTCGGACCTTCCCTGGGTGCTCAACTCCAACCCCTTTTCCACCATCATGATCCTGCATCTCTCTCTTTATCCTACACAAACTTCTACCAGAATTGTTCCATCATGCTTTCTTCTCTTGTTCCTTCCTTGAAAGTTTACAAAGAGTTTACAGGTCTTGTCAAAAGTGGTTACCCGAATACTATCTTGGAACCAGTTTTTCAAAAGCCTTGCTATCTTACAGGCCTCTTTCCGCCTATATCGAAGCGTTGTAACTCTCTTCCTTCCTACTGCTTCTCAGATGAGTTTGAGATTTGATGTTTTAAAGCCTTATTAACTATGATTTTCTTTTGTTTTTTCTAATTAACCTCTTTCTTTTTTACTCTTAATTCATGGTCAAAGTAAATAAGTTTTTTTCCTCTTTGTACATTATTTTCAAATTTTATCAGAAAAAAATGTACTGATGTATTTACTGGTTATTTTTATTATAAATGAACAGAAGGGCCGGTCTCAGTGTGTTTTCATGGAGTGCCGCAGAAACTTAACCATAGAACTAGAATATACCAGCTGCTAAATCAAACCTTCTGTTGCTGCATTCAATTACTAGCCAAACACTAATAACCTAAGAAAGATGTTGACAAAATACATATTAAAATACGCACCATCAACGAAGCAATCAAGAAACTCTTCTCGAATATCCTGATACAAAGTAAAAAATTGTTAGCCCTCTGCCAAGAAGCCCAGGTTTTCTAACTGATAGACCACTGCCACCATATCCAATGGAATTCAATTTCTCGCTTGTTTTGCAGTTCTTACTTCAAATCGTCTCACTTACAACAGTTCTGTGCAAAATTACATTTAATTAGAAATTTGATTAAGGTATAGTGAATACTATTGCAACTGAATTGTTATAGAAATAAAATGTAGATATTAATTTCCCCCCATTTATGGTAGAAATTGGACGATTCTATAGTGATAGCGCTTTCGTTTTCCAATTTTTGTTTTCTTTCAATTTGGTTATTTAATCCTACCAAGTCGAATTAAGGCCCTGTATTTATCACACCTATACTAGACATCAAGAAAGAAGCAAAAATTCTCAAGAGACTTAAACAACAAGTTGTTGACGAGCTTTCCAAAGATCTTGTTAACAACTGAGAAAAGAATAGCATGATGATATCTGTTTGAACCAGAAAGCTTGCCGTCATTTTTTAATTTTAGAATAACCTTAGTGACCTTCCAGAGAAACAAAAGAAAAACATTTGGTGAGGAATATATTGAGCAGGAAAGAAAAAGGCATCCCAGGAATACCCTGCTTTAAAACAAGCGTAACTGTCTCTCATATCGCGTCATCTGAATCTCTCAAGTCAATATCAAAACGTATAAAAGAGAATTTATTTTTGCTTTAGCACGCATGGTCACGGAAATCAGAAATCTCAAAAGAAACGTCCTTCAAAGCACCTGTAGATTGTGTGATAAGACAAAATAAATACCTTTAGAACACAAATTGAAGGTTGTTATCAGAAAGTAGTGTGTTGGGCTGAAAGGACTAAAGGTTCCCTTGCCAACTAACCTTGAAGTTATGGTTACAAAATCAAAACCTGATCCATGCAAGATAATAAATGAATAGAAATTTAATCGAATCACCCCCCAAAAGGTATACATCCTACATGGTGTATATACAAAACTATACCTACAACGACATAAAAAGCTTTGCGCAATTTAAGCAACAAAGCTTGGGCTGAGCTTCATTGCCAAACTAATGTAATTTCAGCCTTAAACATAATGAAAATAACAACGCATTCGGTATTTAATACAACGACAACAGTCATTTTGAAAACCGTCAAAGGAAAATTGTGCTCTTGGAGCACTTTTCCCACTAAACAGAATTAAAATATTAGGGATTGATAACTCGTGAAAGCAAGTACATCTGTAAAAGAAATTGATTGTTAAGTACAGAAACAACCACGAAGCAACTGTGGCTGCCATATTGAATCAGCAAAGTAGAAATATAAAAAAATGTTTTCTTGGAAAACTCATCTATCCCTAAATGGTCTGGAAATTTTTGGCTACAAGATCAGCACCTCGTAACACCAAAGTCCACTTGGTCAGAGTAGATAGTGAACAATCTTGCAATTTTCCGTTTAAAAAGTCTTAGGAAGACTTTTCTGCCATTACCTTTCCACAATAGCTTTTAGTTTAAAGAAAGTAATGATTTCATTAAAATCAACTACTTGGAAATACACCAAACCGTACAACATTATCTTTTCTAAAGCACTTCTCTTTTGATACGTGTTTGATATTGAGATCCAAAATGAACTAGAAAAAGTAAAAGGAAATTATCATCAGGTGTGGCTAACTTACCTCCAAACCTATTAAAATACAACGCCGATGTAATTCACCCTTCTTTGATGCAACTGATAAATCTTTCACTGGTACAAGGTATCTCTCCAGACGATTAGAAGACAGCAAAGAAATGACAATACACAAAGATGATATATGTGAGATGGATAATGATTGTAGATCAAGTTCCATATCACTACTAGTGAAAAAATAGAGGGTCGTCTGCCGTAAACTCATAGCATATATGACAAGTAACAGGCTCCTTTCTAAAAGACAGTTTGGATGATGTGTCACACCTTCAACTGAACTCATGTATACTGATGATACCGTAGTAAACTGTCCAACAAAGATTTAAGCAATATTGAAAAAGAGCTAAATAAAGACTTTGCATACGTTGCCAAATCTCTTGATGATAACGACAAGATCATTAATTTCCAGGACCCAAAAAGAAATGGATTCTCTTTGAAACCAAAGAACCGCATGCCCGAAGAACAATAAAAAACTGCATGTAAATTACCATCCAAGCAAAATCAATACATTGACATTGTATAAATACCTAGAAATATATCTTGACCACACCTTCTTACTCAAGTCATTAAGCTACGGCAGCATGAGCTACTATAAATAGATACAACATCAGTGCGACTCTAATAAGAACCCGACAACAACTCTATGAGAGTACCTAGCGGGGTTTACATAACAAAGTAATCAGCAATTGGTTTTCCACAATAGGTGGTGTAAGATAAGGATTCCTTTTATCACCAATGATTATCAGCATCTTTTTCAAGAAGTCATACAAGGTAGCTTCTGCCAAGCTGCAACTCTTGCAAAAGTTACGAAATAGCTTTACTAAAGGTCCAGCTGGCCAGGTTTATTCAGTAATGATCTTGGATTAAATCACGTATTGTCCACAGCACACCAAAAATGTATGAAGACCTATCAGGAAACTAAAACCATCACATCAAATAGCTTCGACAATCATATTAAATAATATTAAACTAATAGCTAAACCATTTAAATTTGTACAAAACGTGTCTGTCTGATAGCCAATCAATGTCTAAACAAAACAAACAACAACTTTTATAACTATTTCTGAAATCAATCAAGAGATAAAGAATAGACGCAACAAATGGTTACGTTTAAAAATTCCAAACATTAACTTTACACAAAGAGCTTTTTATTTTAGTGCTGTGAACATTTTCAGTGATCTTTCTTTATACATTTCAACCATAAATAGTTTTGACAATTTTTAAAGTCAAGTGGACATTTATTTTAGTTCTTGATTATACTAATTTATGAGTTTTTCTGGTGGTTGTTAAGCCAGCGTTTTAGAAAGCCTTCAGTATGTTTGTTACACTTGTTCACAGGACCAACAAGACAGGAGTTCGTTTTTAACTTGATTGTATTCTTGTCCAAATGTTATTGAAGAAAGTGATTTGGTAAATTTCAATTTTGCCATATTTGCGGGGTGGTTAAACTTCTAAATTAGAGTTGAAAACAAATAGATTTCTTAAGAATCTTTAAGTTCAAGTAAATACTGCCTATGGGTTTGGAAAGAAGAGGTTCACTCACACGATCAGCGGAGTAAATAAAAAAATTCACTTGGATTATCCAATACGACTCGCTTTACCCCGCTGCCCCAAACGACGCGTTAAATATACTGTATGATAGATCAACTACTTTTCAAAATATGCAAAGGTGTGTTCTTTTCATTGTTTTGAAGGAAAGACCCTTCCTGCCCCACAGAACATTTAAAAGAATATGGAAATAGACTTTATATTAGGCATAGTTTTTCTATAATCTTTGGACAGTGACACAATAACTGTGTGGATATTATGCCGAAGTTCATGAGCACAAGACTAATCAGCTTTACAAATGGTTATCCATAGAAATCCATAGAAAAGACATATAAAAGTCATACTGTTCTTAGCTGATATACCGGTACAACAATTGGATTTGGGGTAGGGTTTGGCACACCTTGATATTTTAGCTGCTGTGTACAAAATAAAATAAGGAATAAAATGCTGGTACCTTACTGTGTCACCTAAATTGCTAACAATAGACAATGTTCTACTACTTTATTTTAACCATGTTTACAACTGGGATACGTCATAAAAAGATAAAAACCCTTTTGTTAAATTCATTTCCCACAGTGTACAAGCTTTAAAGTAACGTCAAGACTCTCCAATAGTCATGAACGGCCATTTTCTGTCAACCTTGGCAAGGTTGCTTCTCTCCTTAAATGCTGGTTTGGTTTTTATTCAAATCTTTTTTGGTTCTTTTTTTGAATCTGTTAGTAAATAAACTTCTGAAAGGTTGGTTCTCTGTATTATCGGAGTAGGGATCACATTAATTCGATTTTACAGAAGAGTTGGAAACTTGATAGCTCTAAGCTTGTTGCTAATCTTCAGCAAGTCGCATTGACAAAATTTGATTAACCTTTTCTGCAGGTGTCATAGAAAGTATTTTGATGAACTTTCCTCTTTGGTTCCAGCTCAATTTGTCCATTTCACCAGACTTATTTCTTTCAGTGTATTAATCCTTACGCAATTTTTGTTCCTTGTTGTAATAAATATTGCTATGACTGTATTTTTTTCCACAGAGGACTAGTTTTTTACTTTTCTGGTATCTTAGCATTTTCTTCTATTTATGGAATATTTTTAGGTGTAAAATCAACTCTTTTCTCTTTATTTTAACCAATTTTTATTTATCTTCTGTCTTTGCTTGCACTTTGTGGCTTTACGCTTTTCGTGCTTTTTAACCATCAAAAGTATCTTCACCAACAACTAATAGAATTAAAAACTTAAGAAACAGCCTCCAAAAAGGTAAGTAAGGATAAGGATCTAACATTAAATCAAGGGCAAAGTTCAACGGTAAATATCTTTGGGTCTAGTCATAAAATTGGATCATTAAGAAAGGACATTGATAATATGGTATAAAGGGTTACTCACAAGCATTTTCAGAAAATGTGTAACTTTTCCTTTGCTCTGTTCTTTATTGAAAAAGGTAGAACTGATTTTGAAAGCCACACAACCTACAGAATTAATTACCTATAATACATTTGTTGATAGCAATATGTTTTTCTTACTTTAGTACAGGTGAGGTAGAAACATTTGATGAATTTCATATAGAAAAGATTTATTTATTTCCAAGCACGATAAAATATGAACATATTCAATGACAGAAGATATCCACACTTGGCATGTTTAATTCTTGTTTGAAAACTCTTATTCGTTGGTCTCTGTTTTAGTTAATTCGGTAATTGTGATGGACGATGTTTACTTTGCTAAATAAAACTGTAATAAAAATTAAATTTGCATACTAATTTTCGTTGTAATATAATTCACCATTCTATTGTATTCATGGCCAAGAGTTGCCATTTTATTTTTAGATTTTTGTAAACTACATTATACACTGGCATGCAAACTATTATATGGCTGTGACCTTGTAACCAAATCATGCTTCTGGTAGAGCTGTTTAGAAATATTTGTTAATACAAGCTTTCAGTTTTTCACAATTTATCGGTGTTGTTTGCCTCTATGCAATATAACTCTTCCCAAAAGGATCGTGAAAAAAGGCATTTTTATAGAGCTTGTCCTTTGAGCCCAAATATTCCTATGGTTAAAATTTTTTTTAAAAAGTCGTAGCCATATTGTCTCTTATTTCTTTTAGCAAATTTGTTTTGAATTTATCGCATCAAAATACATTTTAGTTACTCTCCAAGTAAAACGATACCAAGATTTTTGTTTTCTTTTCAGTCTAACAGTTGTAGAAATTACTCTTTTTGTCCCTCTGAATCTATTTTGATTATTTCTAAATATGTAGCAACTTTTCAAACTTTTCTCATGTGTGATATCGGATATTCAGTATCTGTTTAGAAGACCATCAATAGTTTTGGCAATTTGAAAGGAATCCTATAGTATTATTTCAAATTTTTGTTTTTTTCTATTTTATTTCCTTATTAGTGGTTTTTAATTTCATTTTCTTTTATTTGTCCTTTCCTCTGCTTTACATTTTCCTTGACATTCATGGTATTCTAGGTCATATTACCACCAAATTAGTAAACTTATCACCTGGAACGAACCAATCGAGGTTTATTGACGAGTTGACTTGAAAAACGATTTATTGTAATATGGTTTCAGTTTCTTTAGACAATTTAACAGTACTTTCTACCATATCATGTCTTATGGAATTGCTAACTTTTTGTTTGGGAAGCCTGGGGGAAACAAATGTAGTGATGAAGCAAATAATACAGCTAAATCTGTAATCTATAATAGCCTTTTGCGCTTTAATCATAGATTTGGTATACATGTCAACGCTTTTCTTTAATGATTCTTTTAATGGCCTTTAAAACTGAATTTTACAAAGGGGACAAAGGTAGATTTTAGTGCAACAATAGCTACTTTATACGGATGTTAGCACCATTCAAGTTTGAACAAATACATTAAGACAAATACATCTATTTAAATACAGTCAAATTTTTACTTGAGTAACTTCCAATAGTAATTTTATCTTTGTGTCTCATTTTTGGTTAGGCCCTTCTCTGCACATTAAATTCAAGTTCTTTTAATCTTGACCAGAAGCTCTAAAGCATGGTTAGCTTGGTTTTACAACATGAATATCTAACTAATTAAACAGTATGTTATTGAAATGAAGGCACATAACAGTACTTCTAAAAACAGCAAAGTTCTCCTTAAAATTATCCTTTTGTATCACTGCCTTAGTTTGGTGTTCCTTCCATTTATTAGCTCTTTAAAAGCCCCCTTTGTTGAAAAGGCAAAAAACATACCGTGCCACGCTGTCATGCCCTCTCTTCTACTCCCTTTGTGCTAATTTTCAACATTTATAAACCAGATCACTGAATGCTTTTCTTTCTTTGCCGCACATTCTGCACAAAAGAGAGTCAGCATTTTTATTAATGTTGAACTTTGTGTAAGTTGTTTTTACAGCGTGCTCTTGAGTACTGCTTATCAATGTTTCTGAATATCCCTTTGAGTTTCCTTTTACAACCCACTGCAATTACTTATCCCAATTCAGTCCTTTCTTGTCCCTTACAAACTGTCCGTCCATCACTTTCTGTTTTGATTTATCTTCCCTTTCTTGGCTCTTAGACGTCTTAGACCCATTTGCTGCCATTGCTTCCTCAGTATTAATTCTGCTGGTTTCCCCAACTTTTCTCAAAGTATTTCTCTCCTGCTCTTAAAATACCAACTTAGATAGCTGAATGTGTGAAATTGGTACAACTATCAGAAAATCTAACAACTTTTTAATGGCGATCAATAGGAAATTGGAAAACGGAACTGACTTCATGTGGAGAGTTACTCAAAAGAGTCAAAGTTAATAGAGGAGTCTTTCGGGCAGACAGTTATTTATACTTCAAAATTTGCATGATACCTCTGTCAAAAGTAATACTCAAGGCTAAAGCAGGGTACATGCTAGGAGAGGTGAAAGTCAACCATCCTTGTTTCATGGATGATTTCAAGATGTTTGGTAAAAACAAAAGTGAAATTGATATATTTGTGTCAAAAATACAATTGATAAGGCATGATATTGGAATAGAATTTGTGGTAAAGAAGTGCGGTGTTACTATCATAAACAAACACAATTGGTCAAAAGTGAAGATATAAGGCTGACCAATGGAGAGAGCATTAAATAAGGTAATGTGAAGGATACGAATAAATTTTTACTTTATAAATCGTCCTCATAAAGGACAAGAAGATGAAAGAATTAGTCCGAAAAAATATTTGGGACGAGTTAATCTTAATATGAAAACAAAATTGAACGGAACAAAATAATTACAGCAAGCACCTGAGCAGTGTTACTTATGAGATATGGAGCAGGTATTTTTAAATGGAATAAGAATGAGCTTCAAGGTATTGACAGAAAAACAAGAAAGGTAATGACAGTAAACAAGAAACTTCATCCAATGATTGATGTTACAAGAATATGTTTCATAAAAGGAACATGATGTACTTTAGTCTTACCCATCTCCAAAATATATAAGAACCTCTATCTTTATCTCACCTTAGCCAGCTTTTTTACACAAATCTCTGACTCAAAACGCTCCCTACAACTATGCTCAGGCTGATTGAGTCTTTGTAATCTGCTGACTAGTGTCATTTGAAAATGTTTAATTTTACTTTCTGCTGAGTAATATCTTTCGGTAGTCATACCCTGGATTCAGCTGACTATATGTACTGTGCTTTTGTCTCTCATCTTTGATATTAGGCAAAGCCCCATTCTTCTCCCTGTTTCTCACCTATGAATACTGCAATATTAAACCGTAATCTTCTTTTTAACGATTTTGACCTGAAAACATTGCAAATAATAATAAACTGTAATTTACTGATGCTGGAGATAGACCTGATAACATTTCTGTGGTTGTCCTCCAGAAATGTTTCTGCGCTTTCTTCTTTTCATCCAAAACTCTTTACTACACTTATTTTTTAAACTTGCTTTAATTCTTGTTGAAAAAACAAACATCAATTTGCTTCAAATCCCCTGTCAGTTTACTTTCAATCAGTAGCAAGGCTTGAGCGACTAATAAAGGATCCTATTGTCTTGTGGAGTCCCACCATCTCTTCTCTGATAACAAATATGATCTCCAAAAATCCTTTTATGCTTTTGACCATTTTGGCTATTGTCCTTGATATTTCCAAGGAATTTGATAAGGTTTGGCATTTTGGTCTTCTCCATAAACTAGGATCTTTTGACACTTTTATAAAAATTCTAAACAGCTTACCATCTTTCGTGAACATTCGTATGATCAAATATGTCATTGGCCGCCAATCTTCTTCTACCTTCTCTTTGACGTCTGGTATTTCTTGGGCTTCTCTCTTACGACATTGCTATCTTTGTGAATGAAATTACTCGCTACACTTGCATTTAAAGTATACAGCCTTCTTGTTATTAATCTGGGATTGCGGACTTCCTTCAGCATGATGTTAATGTATTATTGATTGAGTTTCAAGTGACTTGCCACTTTCAATGTTACTAAGGCTAGTTTTTTCACTGTCAGTGAACATAAATCTGCTTACCCATTCCTTGTTTCCATGGCTGGTTATCCTCTACGTAAAACTCAGTCTTTTAAACTTGTTGGACTTGGACTCTAAAGAATCTTTGCTGGCGTCAATACACTAAAGAGATTTTCAAGTCTGTCAAGTCTTTGAAACATTATTCTGGCCTTGCATGAAGTATTGTTGTCATCTCTAAACTGGAGCTTCTGTCTGCTTTCTCAGCCTTCTCAATTGCATTCAACGTTATATTGAAAACGTCGTCGGAACTTCTTTTGCTCCCCAAATCTACCCTTATTTATTGCCGTCATATTGAATCTCCTTCTTTATCCTAACTGAACTTTTAGGGACGTTGTTCCAACTCAGGATTAAAAACCACTGAAATGGTCTGCAAAAGAGATTAAAGCATTAATTTACAAATATTATAACGTTTAGAAATAATTTAACTTTACACATCTTTAAGAATACAGGAGAAAATTCACAACACTGAAACACAACTAAAAGAAAAAGATGTAGGGGAATATTAAAAGTTTAAATATGGTATATAATAAATAATTGTGCAAATGTTCACTTTCCATATTCCTGGCCTGAAATTAAAGACATCTCAGCCGTGTATTCTCAAATCCTGGGTAATTTAACAGAGCAGTAGTTAGTAGTATTTGTGCTTTTAAAGGCTTTGATTGCTTAACATTTGGCAATTCCGTACGCCGCTGCTGTGTTTACCAACCAAAGCACATTCAATGACTTCAGGTATGGTTGTGTTGTGTTGGAGGTGCTTCATTGTTGTGACAGACAGGCAAAATCATTTTCCAAGTCGAGATCTTCCAGCATGGCTAGGGAAATTCTATTGGTAGGGTTGAGCAAATGACAAAATTTTTTTGAACAAGAGAATTCTATGGCAATTTTGGCTGCTGAATACAAATCCGACAACTGTTTTGACCTACAACGAAGTTTGATATTGGTTCCTGCCATTTTTTTTAAAAAGTTGGCAGAAAAAAATTTTTTGGACAGATTTTTGCAATAAAATGACGAATAATGGTGTGTAATATGTCCTTTTATAGGATTTTGGGGTTGCTGAGTTCAAACAGAAACATATTTAGGGCATTTGAGGTCTTAGTAGGGTGATATGTAAAAAAAATTGATGTTTTCAACACAAAATATACAACTCGAAAGGTGCTGTGAGAGCGCAGACCTCCATCAAGCACCTCATTTGTCCCTACTTTTCCACTTATAACTTCAGCACAATGCATTATTCTGTCGTCAGTTTGTTCTATATTTGCATGCAGAAATGAAAATTTGATGGTTGTTCTATTTTGTCCTGTTTTTGATAACAAAATATTTGACACTCCACTATATATTGTACACAAGCTGATAAGTAGTCTGTTTACCAGGAGAGTAATGAAGACACGAAGAAACTGCATAGAATTCACTCTTTGAAATACCACCGCATTATATGTAATACGTATAATAGTTATAGCAACTGATTGTTGTGTTTTCTTCCCTTTCTTTAGGAGAGAATGATTCATGTAACCTGCCTCTCCAATGAATATTGGAACAGCACTCAATAACTTATGTGCGTTTAGATTAAATCACTACCATGGCTGAGAAACGGCAATCTCGCAGTACAACGAGAAAGGAGCTATTTGGTGAAAGTTACGGAGAAATCACAGACTTTAAATCAACTGATAAATTGCCATCTGGAACCCAGGTCATTGGTAGAATGCTAGCACTGTGTAAAAGACCAGCCAGAGGACAGAAAGCAATGTCTCGTGAANATTATATGTAATACGTATAATAGTTATAGCAACTGATTGTTGTGTTTTCTTCCCTTTCTTTAGGAGAGAATGATTCATGTAACCTGCCTCTCCAATGAATATTGGAACAGCACTCAATAACTTATGTGCGTTTAGATTAAATCACTACCATGGCTGAGAAACGGCAATCTCGCAGTACAACGAGAAAGGAGCTATTTGGTGAAAGTTACGGAGAAATCACAGACTTTAAATCAACTGATAAATTGCCATCTGGAACCCAGGTCATTGGTAGAATGCTAGCACTGTGTAAAAGACCAGCCAGAGGACAGAAAGCAATGTCTCGTGAAGCTGCCAGTAAAATATTTGCTGATGAACTGAGGCAAGACTGGATTACAAAGAATGTATATCCTATGCATGAAAGATTAGTGGCAAGAAAAATTAAGTATGACTATGAGCGTTTCAACAATCTAAGAAAAATAGAGCAATGCAAGAAGAAGACGAAAAGTGACGATTGGTATAAAAGTGCCGACGTTAATGACAGCCTAACAAAATATGCCTATGACATCCGAACAAATGATCCAGCATATCAAAAGCAACTTGAAGAAGAATTCAATGTAAAGATGACCAAAGAAGATGAAGACTTTTATATAGATAATTGCTTTTGATCATACAAAGCTGTATGCACTCCAACAGTTCCAAGACAGTGGACAAAACAGCAGAAAAGGAAGCATGTGCGAGAACAATCTGCAGAGAAGAAAAAAGCTGCAACAGAGAGCAAACTGGCAGAACAGAAACAACTAGGTGATTCTCAAATGAGTGGACTTCTTATAAATACTCCAAAAGATCATGATGAAAGTGATCCAAGTTATACAGAGCCACAAACATCAAAGAAGTCCCTCTTCACAGATCGAAAACTCCGTTCCTCTGACCAGGTGTCCGATTTCACATAAACCAGTGAAAAACAAGGCTCTGCATTTCTACCAGTTAAAGTACGAACAGGTAGAAAGAGCCTGAATGAGAGTTCAATGCAATGTGTTGTGCAGTGTCTTGCAGAGACCAGGATTTCACCTGATTAAGTTGCCAAAGTTGTCGTAAAAGTAGCTAATATGGTCTTTGGACAGAATTGGAAGAAATAAGCTGATGATGATGATGATGATAATGATAACGATGATGATAACGATAAAGAAAATGAGCTAACAGAAGCGTCAAAAGTGATTCCAGGAGTCCATTGTCTGTCTCCTGATCTGACATATGTATTTCCAAGTCGCAGATCAATCATGCGGTACTTACAAGATGCATCGTACTTGGGTCTGGAGCATGTTGCTAATCAAATCCTCAACAAAGGTGATAATGTTGTAACAATCGGTTTTGATGATACTACAAAGGCAGCTGGTCATCGTCGTTATGATATCAAAGCAGACCACATCACCATTGCTGGACCTTCAGGTGAAAGGAAGTCACTTACTACAGGCTAAATGGAAAATGTGTGCCACAGTGGAGAAGATAGGGCTAAGGCGTATGAGTTTAAGCTCAAGTGTTTGGCTATTTTTGTCAATTCGACAGTCGATGAGCTGAAATCAGAAATAGATTTCTGGATGATAGATCGTGCTGCTGACTGCGAAGTGCTGCTTCAGACCCTTGGAGTAGATCCAAGCAAAGTGCTGTGCCCATATAATTCTGGGTATAGATCATGTCATAGATAAGGTGTTCAAGAACACAGAATAAAAGATTGGTGTACACCAGTTACTGGAAGTGTCAGCAGGAGAGAAAATCTTTCTAACTTCTGGATCGTCTATCTCTAAGCTACTGCCACCAAGCCATGCTCAGTTTTCAGTGTCCCTCTTCAGTGATTTCAAGTCTTGGATGGCAGATAACAACATTCAGTGTGAAGGTTTCAAAGGGTTTGTGGCAAACAGATTTGGTAGAATCGCAGAACTACCAAAGGAGTACTTGACATGGCGTGAGTCAATCCAATCCTTCTTCATCGCAGTTGTGGACACCAGCAGCAACAAACTTGCTCTTGCAGTGGCAACATTCATTCAGAATGGATGGTTTACTTGCTGCTCTGAGATTAATTTAATGATGGGTGATCTGATCATCTTTCGAATGATTGAACTACTAGGAATCGACAAGATGGGTTATCAAGACAGTGTAGACAGAAGAGACAGACTTATTGCTATTGTGATTGAGGAGGTTGTTGATGCAGTAAAGAGCCAAATGTCTAAGGCTGATTACTTCAAAAGATCGGATGGTGGTGATGATATGAAGTATGTCCCATTGACCAACTTAGGGTGCGAATCTGAATTTTCAAAGTTAGACCACAGGTCTCAAAGTTACCGGTGGAAGTACTTCTATCCAAACCCTTTCCAGGAAAAATCTTCTTGTAAGTGGTGGTCTTCTAGTAGATTCTGAATATGAAGCAAAAACATCAGACGAAAGAAAGGCAAAGTGGAAGTGGGCTCGCTGTTCGGAGGAGGTTAAAGCAGTGCAGAAGCAAGAAGCAAATTTCATTGCAACTGTTGAATCTGCAAAGAAACTAGCTCTGCATAAGAAGGAAAAGGTTAAGAAGAAGAAAGCTGGTAAGACTCTAAATGTTATAGAAAGATGCAAAGAGCATAATGGCCCACTAACTCCAAGCAGCCTGGACATCTTACCACATCTCACAGAAAAGCAGCTCCTAGATGAAATATCTTATCTACTGCTCACAGTTGCACCAGACATTCGACAGATGAGGCGCGTGAAAGGAGTAGATGAAAAGTTCAAAATGGAAAGATTTTCCATAGAAGCACTGAAAGCATCAATAAGAAATGCATTGAAACCAGAAGATGATGTGTCTAAAAATATTAATGGCCTACTTCTGAATGTACTGTAAATATGATTACAGTAATTAAGTTCTAGTTATCTGCTTCATATTCATGTTTTTTACATTTCGTTTAGTTTTTAAGAAGATTTTAAACGTCTTAGGCCAAGGACCTTGCTAATTTCCTCAATTTTGACCAAAAATTGTGTATTTACCCAAATTTAACAACATAGATGATGTAACGCTTGACTGAATTAGGTGATAAAAGGTAAATACTATCGTGTAAACATGAATAACTCGAAGCTAAGGCATATGTCACAGTATTGGTAAAGAAAATGATTTTGTGTAGTTTTGACAAAATATGCCTTGAAATACCAATTTTTAGCATTGTTTTGATAAGTTAAATAATAACTGTAATGTTTGAGCTATTTTCAGCTCAAATAGCGTTAGAGCATAATGTAATCACACAGTTGCCACAATACATGAATGATCTATATACACAAACAGTGATTCTGGTGTAATTTTGACCGAAAAATGACTAAAAATGGTGTATTTTACACTAAATATCCTATGTAAATATTCCTGTTGGTCTAAGTTATCTAGTTTTTGTTTCAGTAATCATGAAAACATATGATTAGACATATTACAAGTATAGTTGAACAAATATTTGACATCTTTCAGGTAAAAAGTGCGATTTTTCTTGAATTTTGACGGCCATTTTGAAAAATCGCACGGAACCAATATCAGATGTCATCTGATTTCAAAAAACTAATTAGATTTGGGTTCAGCAGCAAAAATGGCCATAGAATTCACTTCTCCAAAATTACTTTTCCTAAAAAAGGTTATATTTGCCCACCTCTACTATTGGATTATAGTTCTTTTGCCTTTTACAGTTTTTAGGATTAATCAATCAACCACTAGGGAGAGAACTCCTGACAGCCCTATTTCACTCCTCTCATTACTGGGAAGCAATTTGTTGCTGTGTTTTTGTCGGTGAAACCTTGCACTGTAAACCTTCTTACATGGTCTTGACTATTTTCATCAGTTTCTCTGGGATTCCATATCCAAGAATGTTGATCGAAAAATGTCCCTGTGAGTAGAATCATGTACCTTAGCAGAATAAATGTAGAGAGTAGAATTTCCTTTATTGACTTGCTTCCTTTAGCTATCAATCACTTTCTTACACTGGCCTATAAACCCAGAGACAAAAAAGGCAATTGTGCTACACAATCCAGAAAATGACTGTTAATTCTGACAATTTATTCTAGACGTTTGGTCTTTAAGAAGACTTTTTTTCGACAGTGTTTTAGGAGATTCATTATTTCCCCTGCTAGGATAATTGTGGGAAACGTCTAAATCAATTAGTTTCAAGCTGTTGAGACAACAGGCAAAGCAGCTACTAAAGTTAATACTGACAAAGAAATGGGGAAGCTTTCAACTGACATGTTTGGATCTGCAATTAAGGAGGTTATTAAGTCTCATTGCATCATCACATTGCAGCAAGCAATATTTAAGTTTTATTCATTGGAGTATACAAGCACACTAACCAATGGGTGTCATTTAAGGTAAAGATTTTAAGGGTATGGGTGACGATATAGAAGCTGACATGATTTCAACGTCTCAGTCCCATCAGCCCTCAATCTGAGATGTCAGTGCCTATATCAAAGGCTGGCGGTGCCATTAGCAGAAACCCGAAGTGGCATTGTTTTGAAAATTAAACTTGACTTGTATAACAGTTTTGTGTCTCTATCAGGAAAGAAATGTATCAAAATTTTCACTTTCGTGAGCGTATCAACAGATTGTATCATAACATCAACTTAAGGTTTTTTAAAATCTTAAAATAAGTTGATGAAACTCTGTTGGTGATTTTCTTTAATGTGCCTTTCTAAAATGTGTTGGCCTCAACAACTGTAGGTAAAAATCTTAGGCAATGATAGACAATTACCATGAAGTATGTTTAAAAAGTCGCATAAAGATCCATGTCATATGGGGCGACTAAATGTCTATAGGCGCAACTGTATTGAGATTTATAAGACTTCATACCACCACATATCTTTATTCATATCAATATTCTCTTCTTTTAAATGATCATAATAAATTATTATAATTTATTATGATCATTTAATTTAATTCTATTATAATAATTTATTATTATAATAGAATATTTTAATACAGAATAAAAAGCGTCAGAGGAAAAAACACACTCTTTTAAATAAGAAAATTCGAGTACCTGGGTATGCATGCTTGTTTTTACAGACAGCTATGTGATTCAATTGGTTCTATTTCTTTTGGTTTCGTTTTGAACACACAAGGTCCACTATCTGTGCTAATTAAAAATTTTTAATGGGCCATTAAATCGCAGCAAAGATTAATTTTTTATCAAAATCACAATTTCAAATGCTTTCATGATATTTCACATATCTTATAGCTTGATTATTATTTTGTCCTTTCATTAGTGTCAATTAAAGCATCTGTGTGAATTACGTGCTATAATCCATATTATAGGTCCTGTTGAATTGGTAAAATTGACTAAATTACAGTACTTGATAGTTTCATATTTTCTATCACTGACATGGCTGTTAGCTTTTGTTGATATAACTTTGTACATTGCCTGTTTACTGAAAATAAATATGGATGAAAACGACTTTTTTTAGCTAAGGGCTGAAGCAAGTTGAATTTGTTGCACGCATTGTTAAAAGGAGCAAAAGCAGTGTTTTTGATGTTTGAATTCAATCAAATGTAAATAAGACCTTGATTGAATTTGGGAATGTAGTTGATATCAAAAGTAGGTTGGTGCCTTTGACAGAGAGCATAATAGGGGGGCATTGTATCTCAAAATGGCCATTCGCAAATTAAATCCCTTAGCAATGACAACTTTTACTTAGCAGCACTATTTTAATTGTCAACTTTTCATTTGGATCCGTGTTTCCAACAAATTTAAATTTTTTAGAAAGGTGTGGCATAAAAAAATCAAATCATCAGAGGAATTCTTCCAATAACAAAAATCCAAGGCAACGAATATGTTTCTTTAGTGACATTTAAATCAAATATGAACCAACCAGTTATAATATTCGAATTTCTCCGTAAATTTGAATCTAAATATTACCAAAATAAGTGTGTTAGTTTCACTTTCAACACAAATTGTACTTTTCAATATCTTTTTTGTCTACCATCCTCTTGCTCTCAGAAAATAGGTTTTATGAATACAGAATTATCATTATTATCCAACACATAAATTTCCACATATTTCTGTCATTGGAGCCCATTCATTATTTGAGCCCATTTCTTAAATTATGTCACAACTCTTACACCTACTATCACAACCAAGGACCAAGGAATAGAAAAATCACCCTGTAACTCCAAAGTTCCCAATTACTCCATTAAGTCAACAGACCATTTTTAAAGATGAATAAATCGATTTATAATCATCTGATGTCCAAGGATACACCTTGAAGGATATCTTTATTTTCCAAAGAAGAAGAAACTTGAATATGTTAGTCGACATCAAATTCGTATCCGCGGACAATTTTGTAGGTGGCGAGTTTCACGAAAGAATTGCCATTCAAAATGATCTCTAAGTGTACTGCCGACATTTGTTTTTTCACAATGATGTTATAACTTTGTCCTTTTCATCGTTGATATGATCCTTTGAAAGTGTAATTGTCTCCAGCAACGGCATTGGTGTGGGGGTATCAGAAAGTTTGCCAGGGTCCACAGCTACAGGTGAGACCTTTCTTTTGAAGAAAATGGCATTTTTGATAATGTCTTGAACTTTTTTAAATCGAATTCCATATATGATTGGATTACAAAAACTGTTTGCATAGCCAATCCATAGAAAAATTAACGATAGATCTCCATCGAGCTTTTTCCCCAAACCTATTTCAGTAAACAATATTATACAATAAGGAGACCAACAGATCACGTAAGTAATAATAACAATAAACAGTGTTCTTGCTGCCTTAATCTGATACAGCATTTTCTTTTTGTATGTAGTGGAATAAACACTCTTTTCCGCTTCTTGATATGTAACTGAGAGGTTCTTATTATATTCAGGGTGAGTATGAATCTTGCTGGTATTCTTGCTCATCGTTTTTGGTGAATTGGTAGATTGTAGGCGTTCTGCTGTGCAACGATTCTGTTCCATTTTTCTTTCGTGAATTCTAGCTATTCCAAATATTTTCCAGTAGCATGTCAACATGACAAACATGGCAACTCCGTATGAAAACAATATTACAGTCACAGCAAAGATTATCGATTCTTTACTCCCTGACCATTGTTCTGCAGTACATTTTAATAAATTTGGAATAAAGCAATAATATGAGCTTATTCCAACCAATGGAGGTAAACCACATCCTGCAGAATAAATCCACGAAAATATACAAAGAAAATATGTTCTACACGGAGACCACCAGACGTTATACCTTAGAGGATAAGTTATGAGGCACAATTTTTCCACCGATAAGAACATCAACGTTACTATCGAGCAAATGCAAAAGAAAAAGTTTGCAAATGCATTAAATTCCATAAACCCTTCCTGAAATCTCCATCTGTCATAAATAAGAATATCAACGACATATGGAATTATTAAAATTCCAACACACAAGTCTGCTATCGCTAAATTAATTGTTAGTGCACTGGAACCTTTAGACATAACTTTTTTGCCATGACGAAGGAGGATATAAATCACTGTAGTGTTTCCTATGAGAATGAAAGAGGATGACGTCGAGAGAACGAGGACTGCTAACAGCTTTACTGAAGAATTCCATGACGCTGTAACGATTCCTTCGCGTGGGGCCATGATATGATTAAGTGTTACGTAGTTGTATGAGGATTAAAAGGTACATCTTTAGATTTGTGGGGGTTTCCCCCCGTTTTTCTCAATTTAAAGTATTAGTATACATGCTTATATGTAATATAATGCTCAAATATGTAACTGGTCATAAGGGCTTCCGATCTTATGCATTCAATTATATTATTAAAATACTAAGACAGTATATGTCATATGATATTGAGACATGCACATACAGAACATATAAATCGTAAGAATTTATATTTTGTGCAAAAGGTTTGGTGTAAGCAATCTTGTTTTTGTCTCAAACATTACATGGCGTTGAAAATTTGTTGCAAATAGCGATAAGGTGAGTTATTGGTTATAATGAATTGTATACTTCATAGAGTAGCTCTTAAAATGTCCCCCAAAACACCCATCGTGCTTCCTTTCTCCTTTATGACGAATGATTAAAACGCTACAACTTGAAATGCTAAAACAATCACATTGCAATCCTTAAATTATGCATGAATCCATTGACAGTAAAAAATTATACTTGATGTAATGATACCTCCATCATCCCTATAACGTACAGTTAGTTTCCAAAATAAAAGAATGTTACTTCTATAATATATTTTAACTTCTATTTCTTTGCAGGACACTATGAGGACCCATAATGAATTGAAATCTTAACTGCATATCTACAGTTCTTTCAGTTCAGAAACGTCTTGTTGGTTACGATATACTGCATGAATGTTGGTCCTGAAAAGGAAAATAAGAAAAATGTTCTAATAATTGTCTACATTTTTATGGAGATTATGAAACAAATTTCTTAATAACTGCAACCATAAAGCTCTAAACATATCACGAATGCTTGCTTTGCTTGATTTGATAAACTCCTTTCTGATACCCGTTGCTTCAGACTTAATTGAAAAAAATTAAGGTTTTAAATCTGAAGTCAATTCAAACCTTTCAACCACTTCAAATCGAATTAAAAAATCAGAAACATTTACAATTATCAAACATACTTTATTTGATCATTTTGATCATCAAGTTTTTAGTCACGGAGTGTACCATTTTGGTCTGTCTTAACGAAAAGTAATTCCAGCCAACCCATGGCCATCTTTAACTCACAGGCCTGACAGACATGCGCCTGGAGGCATAAGCTGGAGGCGGGAAATTTGCTCAGTTAGTTGCGAAGTTATGGTAGAAAATGGCGGTCGTCCTCACGTGCACGTTGTGATAGTTTGATATGTGGTTGTGGTTCTGGCTAGAAACTGAAATAAAAGTATTTATTGAAATCTTGGATAAATTCTTGTTTACTTTATCTTTTGTTTGCAATGCCATATAAATGCTGTGTCACTAATTGCAATGGCAATTATGATAAAGAAAACAAAGTCAAAGTTTATCGTTTATTAATAGTTTAACAAAAGGGTTTCTTTTGAGCCAGCGAAAAGAAATTTAATGGAGAGTAACCGCACAAGTTTTATTTCTTTCCAGGTTTTTTTTGCATGCTACTCATTTATCGAAAGCCTGACCTAGTTTTCAAAATATTAAGTAGTAAAACGTATCACATTAAAGCTGGCGTTACTGCTTTTTACTTAGTGATCTCAGCGTGTGGAATTTTCGTAAGCGGCATTAAAGAAAGAGAAACATAGAATCAGGATTTTGGGAATGTTGCATGCACTCACTGGGCTAAAATTTGCAACGCTTTGAAAGCGAGGATACTTATTCCCGTTAGTTTTACAGTGTTATGTATTACGTTTATTTCATCTTCCTGTATAAATATTGGACAAAAAAACAAAAAATCTACAAATTTGTTTATCAATAATAATAATAATGGAAACGATTTGTTTTTTCAGCTGAACACATACAATTACAAACCTCACTAATCAAGGTAGTTTACATTGGCTTGGCTATTTAACAAAATCAAAATTAAATGTTTTACTGACAACATCAATAAAACGACAATAGTTCAGGGTTGGTCCATGGTTGATTTCTACGACAGAATATGTAGTATGTGGTGCGAATGATTATATTGGAAACTTTGATTGAAAGAAAGTGCTCGTTTTTGTTGTCGATGTTCATAGCGTTGCACATTTCACTGAAAATAATTTAAGATTTACTGAATATACCTAAAGAGCTCATGGAGAGACTTACGAAACTAACTTTCGAAAAGCTGGATTGTAAATCACGAATTAGATTCTAGATATTTTAGGACGCCTTCTAGGATATCTCTGAAACGTCCTGGTTGGGTAATATTATGTTCTGCCTAAATCTTGTTTAAAAATTCTAAAATCATTCTCTTTTCTTGGATTAACAAGGATCTCATTGAAAACAATTGCTCCCTGATAGTATAAAGATTTTCTCGTTATTTCTAGTTTTATTTTCGGTATTTCACGAATATTTCCGTTATTTCTGGTGTTAATGGCAGTTTGCCTTCATTTATGGTATTCCTTGAATTCACCAAACACTTCGTCAGAATAAAGACACTTGTGGACAAAGGTACATAACTTCTTCTGGTTGGTTGAATCGATTTCAGGTATCTTCTCGCCATTTCCAATTATCACCTGCGCCCGTATTTCAAGTTGTGGGATTCGATTTTTGATGTATGGAGGAGTCGAACCATATAATGACAAAGAACAGTATGTAATAACAGGGACGATAAGAGACTGGTAGATGGTTTTCGTAGTTTTGGAATCCATAAAGTTTCTCATTTTTCGTAAGAGATGGGTTCTCGGTGAAGCTTTCTTGATCGTTTTCGATAGATGTTGGGTCATACTAAGTGAAGTAGTTAAAGTAAGTCCCAAGTATTTATATGATTCAGTGGTAGCAATAGGTGTGAAGTTATGTTGTAGATGTAAGGTGTCATTGTCCAACTTTTTCATTCTTTCCCTATCCCCCAAATCATTGCTTCTGTCTTCCCCTTTTTACAGTTGATAATAAGTTCGTTCTCTCCTATCCAATCTGACAGCGCACTAAAGTCTTTTTGAAGGTGTTTCTCAACGAGACTTTTATCTTTATCAGCAACATATATCACTGTGCCGTCGGCGTACATTACCAAACTACAAGATGACAGGGTTTGGACGGCATCGTTAAAGTGTACTAATAACAGCAGGGGAGCCAGTATCGATCCTTGTGGTACGTCATAGAAGATTGAGTAGGGTTTTGATGTTGCATTTTGATAGGAAACCTACTGATTTCTCGCAAAGAGGAAACTGGTCAGCCATTCACGTTCAATTCCTGAGATACCATATTATGCAAGTTTATTAATGATTGATCCATGGTTAATCGTATCGAAAGCTTTGCTAAGATCAATAAATACTGCACCAGTAAACTGTCCCTTATCCATTGCTCGTCGGATCTCATCAGTAAAGAATGCGGTTGCGTGCTCAGTTGAACAATGATGGCGGAAACCGAATTGTTTATCTGATAATAAATTGTTCTCCTCAAGATTGTCCATGAGTTGCTTGTGGACACACCTTTCGAAGATTTTGGATAGCACAGGAAGGACGCTGATTGGTCGATAATTATCGAAACTGTTAGATGCTCCTGACTTGAAGATTGGTGCTACACGTGCTAGTTTTAGTTCATTTGGAAATATTCCTGTTCGTAGGGAGAAGTTAATTACACATGCTAAAGGTTTAGCAATCACGTGAGCAGAGTCTCTTAGATATCATGTCGGCAGATTGTCAAGTCCAGTTGCACATTTTCGTTTTAGTTTTTTTAGACACTTTAAAACATCTTGTTCTGAAACGTATTGGAACCGAAAGGGTGGGGCATTGTTAAAACGTTGACTCTCGTATCTCCAAATAGAGTCTCTCAATGGGAAAGCTTTTTTTTCAGTTTTATAGCAATTGATGAGAAAAATTTACAGAATTCCTCACTGATTGAATTTTTGTCGCTGACGTGCTTCTCTCGAACTTTGAAGGTTTTTGTCGTTGCTGTATTGGTTGAAGGTTTAACAGGAAATATTTCTTTGATAGTTTTTCATAGAGTCAGGCTTATTTCGGGTTTTTTACAACTTTGCTCGAAAGTAAGAGCCTTTTGTCGATTCAACTCATTTTTGACGAAATTTCTCTTTCTGCGGTAAGCGTTCCAGTTACATTCATGTTTTGACTTTTATGCTTTTCGCAAAAGTTTGTCACGGGTATTCATGTGGTGTTTCAATTCATAAGTTAACCAATTTGATGGTTTTCCCTTCACAGTTTTTTGAAAAAAGGAGCGTAACAATCAATGGGGTTTTGAAGAATGACTTTTAAACATCTATAAGCCGAATCAGCTGCTTTTTCATTGTATACTTGATCCCAATTGGCATTCAATAGTTCTCTGTTAATTGCGTTTACGTTATATTTAGAGTAATCTCGGCATCTGATGTTTTACACTGAATAACAATTTCTCAAATTTCGTCATATTTACCCTGTAAACCACAAATGTTCTGATGGAAGTATTTTGATCCTTTTCTGGAACAAAAGTTTTTTATTTCTTGTATCGTAGTTGGCCCAGGACATGGATAAATATATCCTGATATAAGTAAAAGCATAAACAAACTCAGTGGTTTTCCTTCATAAAGCTTCGGTTTTCAAGAAAAATTCCATAACGATCCATATATAAAGAATTCATTTACCAGTAAATAATTTTCCACTACTTCAAGCTCTACTTCAAAATTAAGTATACCTCCAGAGATAAAAGCTTCCTTTTTAACAGAAAGCACATACAATACCAATAACAGAAATCTTGACATGACTGCTCTCTCTGCTACTATTTTGAATCGATTCTTAATATTTAATAACAAATCTCAAAAACAAATCTCGGTCGCAAGAACTTGGTTTCCTTAATGCAAATATGATACTAAGCACAGCAACAGTAAATAATACAAGTCAAACTACCATGATGCGTCAATTCCACATGCCAAGAGATAAAAGTTAACTTTAGACTTTAAAGCATTCAAATGATATGTTAAAGAAAAGTACTTATACCCCAACAAGTTCCACAATCTTGCAATCCGAATATAAAATGTCAACAATCACATAACATCAGCTATAGCTCTCAAAGATACGTCCACCACCTTGCAATCTTGAAATGATAGTCTGGTAACCATGTTGGCCCATTGACACCATCGAGTAAAACAGTTTAAAAGAACCTGGTTCTCTCTTTCCCCGCTTGTAATGACCGCAGCCTCATCTGTGAACTGAACCAGTGTGCAGGATTGAAAATGCGATCGTTCTTATGGTGAGGTGAAAAACCAAGCTGGTTGTATTTTTCAGCCCCAATATACTAAATGAATGACGTTAAAACACATATTAAAGAGTAGTGGATTAAGACAATCTCCTTGTAAAAGCCCACGACGAACTGTTATGGCTTCAGTGGTAAAATGATCAGTGATAAATGATGTTTTAAATTCAGTGTAAAGACTGGTGATTAAAGACTTAATTTTGTCAGGAATATGGTAGTGATCGAGAACAGATGTTATTAGGTTATGATGAACTTTACCAACAGCATTTTTTAGGTCTAAAAGAGTAATGACTAAGGAGCGTTGATTAGTGCCAGTCTTGTTTATTACATGTGCTAGCATTGCAGTATGTTCCAAAGTACCCGAGATTTTGGAAGTGAAGCCTTTTTGAATCATATGTTCAACGAAGTTATTATCCTTCAGGTATTCAAATACAGAGTCACGCAAACAGGATGTAAAAACTTTTAATGGAACCGTTTGAAGAGTAATTGGTCAAAAGTTAGAAGGATCATCGGTGTTACCCTTCTTGTTATAAAAATTGTACAGGCCTTTTTCCATTCAGGAGGAACTTTGCCAGAAATCCATATGATTTTAATTATTTCTTTGAGGAAAGACCGTAGATAGACATCGTTTAAAACAAATTATGGATATTTTATCTAGTGGGCATGGTGAGGCAGATGACTTCATACAACGAATAACTGATGTGATTTTTTTTACATGATGGAGGATCAGTGTTGAAAGGGTGCTCGGGTTCGTTAAAAGACGGTATCCATGATGGAATTTTAAAGTGTTCGTTAAGAATTGTCGATGAAAGTATTTTTGAAAAGTATTGGGTGTAACAGACTTCTGAGAAAGTAGGAAGTATTGAAAAGCTCTTTTGCAGCACAGGCTTTACGCACCCCCAAAAGTTTTTGGGACTACGTAAAGCGTAAAGTTATCGTGTTTAGATAGATTGTGAATGTTGTGGCGTAAAGTTATCGTCTTTAGATAGAGTGTGAATGTTGTGAGAAGAAGTCAGTTTTTAGCTAAGCAAAGAGGAAACGTATTTGATTTCCATGATCAATGCGTTGCTTTTTAAAGTTATGTTAAATCCTTTTTCAATTGGTTTACTTTGCAGTCTTGATATTACCTTTGGTACCCTTCGTTGGAGTTCTTATTTGTACTGCCGCATGTACATTTAAAGTGTTCATAAATCGAATCATTCATAAATCTAATTACAGAGTCAATCGTCGAAGGTTTTAACTCAACAGATGCAAAAATCGATTGAAAATAGCTATTAGCAATTTCCCATTGTTCACTTGACCTTGAGAGTCGTATTCCCTCTTTAATTTCAGGCTGTTCTCCACTTGACAATACTGTTGTTGGTTCACTATTGTTTAAAATGTCTTCAGGTATTTGTTCAAAGGTGTTTTCCTCAAAGCCCCTAATTACTATACAGTTCCGTTGGTGAATTTTTAAACCTTTCCATCCTTTACACACTTTTCCGCATGAACATTTAAGCCCAGTTGTCACATTAACGGTATAACTGTCTTTATTGTTTTTCCTAATCAATGGGAAGCTAATTTCCCCATTTGGATTGCAAATGTTTTCCTGTAACTGTCTTTTACATCTTCAGACATGGCGTCCAAGCGATTAAAATTCCTTTCCACAGAAACTACAAGCCACAAATAGTGTCAAAAAATATAGAAAACTCAACTCAAACATTTTCCAATAAAATCCTTGTGCGACGACGAGTGGATTGATATGAAATGGTACTTTTAATATTTAAAAATTAGGCAAAAATTTTGTGATTAAACGAGAGCCGTGTACAGAGACATCTGCGCGCCACCGCTCAACAGCTATGAATGGTAGTAAATGATAATAATATGACAATAATAATGTCATGTCAATCAATTGACACGTTTTATTCACTTTGTCTTTAATAACGATATCTGGTCTGTTAGCTTGGATAGTCCTATCAGTTCTTATGTGGAAGTCCCATAATATAGTTACACTTGGCTTGTCTACGACAGCTAAAGGTTTGTGCTCATACCACTTGTCTATTGTTTCAATGGCATAGTAGTTACAGACTTTCCAGTGAATTTATTGACGGACACAATTGTGTCTGTTGGTGTACTCATTCGGTGCAAGAATCGAGCAGCCTGAAATGAGATGTTCAATTGTTTCTGCGGTTTTGTTACAGAACCTACACTTTTCGTCTGCACCATTATGGATTACATTCGCCTGGTAATTCCTAGTGAATAGTGCTTGATCCTGAACTGCGACTATAAACCATTCAGTCTCCGCTTTCAGGCCAGCACTTCTCAACCACTGATGGGTGTCTGATAAATCAACATCAGCTTTTTGGCTTCGAAGTGGGTACTGACCATGCAAAGGCTTTGACCTCCAGGTACTGTCGATAACCTTTTTTCCTTTTTCCCTTGCCATCTTTTTTAGCTTTTGAGCATTTTCAGTGTTTTTCATTTCTCCTTCAAACTCAGCTTCCAAATCAAGTTTCAGTTCTCGCGCAAACAGCTTAGCATCTTTAACAACCATGTAAGAGCCTTTCTGATTCTCATGACCATACACTAACTGGAGCATCCAATCCTCTGACAAATCTAAATACTGAAAGAGACCGATTGTTGAAGATTTAAAAGAAGTTCAAGTTGAGTCAAACCTCTTCCACCGTATTTTCTTGGAAGGTAAAGACGTTCAACATCGGTTTTTTGGATGATGCATATTGTTTGTTGTAAGTAATTTCCTAATCTTAGTATCTAATCTTTTAATCTCCGTTAGATTCCAGTCAATAATATTAAAGCTATGCGTGATTACTGGAACAGCCAAGGTGTTATAGGCTGTGACTCGATTCTTTGAGTTTAGCTCTGTCTTGAATATCAATCTAGCCCTTCTAAGTAATTTCTTTTTAAGCTTCTGTTTCATTGAAGCATGTTGGATTCCATTTGACTCGTCAACGCCCAATTACTTATAAACACTCTCCTGCTCAAGATCTTTAATCACGGTTTCTTCATCTAATGTGACATTGTTGGTTGTCACCAATTTCCCTTTCTTAAAAGTAGCTTTGGAGCACTTACACAACCCAAACTGCATTCCTATATCATCACTGAAGCATTTCACTATCCTCAGCAGTCCTTCAAGTTCGTTATCGCCCTTTGCATATAGCTTTAAATCATCCATATAAAAGAAATGTGAAATTCGCTTAGACCCGGTCTTATATCCGTACCCGGATGAATGTAGCTCAAGTGAAAGAGGTATGAGTGAAATACACAAAAGGAGGGCAGAAAGTGAGTCACCTTGGAATATCCCTCTTTTGATGTTGATGTCATCAGTCATCAAAGTACCACCCTCGTGAGGAAGAAAAAACCTTGTCTTCCAGTTTGTCATGTTATGCTTTAAAAAATTTATAACTCTTGGTGAAATTTTAAATAATTCTAAGGACTTAAGGAACCACTCGTGTGGAACACTATCGAACGCTTTTTTCAATCCACATGCAACTCATGTTCCTTCTTTTCTTTTTACAATTTTCAAGAAGCATTTTTTTTGACTAACAATTGGTCCTTACACCCGTACAATTCACGTCTGCATCCTTTCTGTTCGAGAGGGAAAAGGTTGTTTCGGTCAAGGTGTACATACGTTCTGTCTGTCATAACTGACGTTAAGAGTTTATACGTTGTGGACAGACATGTAATTGGTCTGTAATTTTTAGCATCATTTGTTTCGTTGCTCTTGGCGAGTAAATATGTTGTTCCTTCGTACAACCATTGAGGAGTTTTTTCAGGTGTTAACATGATTTCATTCAATAAGTCTGTAAGTTTCCCATGCGATGAAGATAAGACATTCAGCCAAAAGTTTGGAACTCTATCAACTCCAGGTGACTTCCATTTCTGATATTTATTCAAAGCTGCCCTCAACTCTGCGACAGTAATATTTTCCCATCCTTGCACATCTATTTTCTTGTTCTCCTCTTTTGTACTTCTTATCCAGTTCGCCTTTTCATTGAATTTCTTCTCTTCCCCCCATATCCCTTTCCAAAATTTTTCAACATTCTCCTTAGATGGTATTTCCTTAACTGTGATTTGACTCTTTCCGATCTCTCTATAAAACCTTTTCGCATCCGTTTGAAAAACCTTATTTTGCCTGTAAAAATTATGCCGTTTGTCAAATCTCCTCAATCGCTGCGCTTTTACTTGCATTCTTTGTTTTAATTTTTCTTTCATGCTCGGTATTTCCTTGGCATTTGCTAACTTAAATTTCCGGACAATTTTTCGGGCATTCCTTGTTTTCGGTTTGTTATTTCTTTCTATTTCAGTCAATATAGATATCTCGCCCCGTAGCGTTTCAATGTCTTTTTCAAGACAAAGTTTCCATTTAGGCTGCTTATGATGATTTTTCTTTTTAGGTTTTTTAGGTTTGATTCCAAGCTTGCCTTCGATAGTTTTTGCACTTGCATAAAAAATAGTGTTCAGGTCATTTAAATCCAGATCTACTTCTTCACAGATTTCCTGTGTGACTAGGTTTCCCAAGGCTAAAAGTTTTTCCTGTGATTTTTTAATTTTCAATTTTTGTAGACTGTCACGTTCATTCATTTTAATACTTTCAATTTTTAGTACATTATCAAGAAATTCATTTTTAAAATCATCCAATTCATCTTCATCAATATCCCCTCTCTCAACTTGAGCCCTTTTCTCACTACAATCAGTTGTCTGGTTTACCTTAGGGAGGGACATGTCTCCATTTTGGATGA
>RDPX01000048.1:2119606-2145769 GCA_003991215.1 Morbakka virulenta
AGGATCAGGCAAATATACAAGGATTTGTCCACCGACATAGTTAGAGAAAATGGCTACACACAGAGCCCCAAAGCAATGGACTTTGACAAAAGTAGAGACTGTGGATAGCTTTGAGAACTGGAAAGAGAACTCAAAGTATGTATTATCACTGGATCCCTCGTTTGCTCCATTTCTTGTAAGCGGAGAAGACGAGTTAACCCACCAAAGAAGAGGAGTTAACCCCCTCCCTTGAGAACATTATAGTATTATCATGGTTAAAATTAACTCACCAAGACTTACCTAAGCTAGTGAAACAAGGTTACGGTACAGAACTTCGATCGAGAACACTAGCTAGCATCAAACCAGAGATTTCGCAAGCTCTAGAGACTCTTCTGGATGAGATCCATACCACCAGTGATGCTAGGGTTATGAGAACATTCAACAATCAGAGGACCCAATACCGCCCTCAAACGTTGTCGAAAGATTCCAAACGTTCCAAACCTACATGCCCCCTCTGCAAGCAAGCTGGACGTCGCTCTACTGACCACCTCCTAAGTACATGCACCTTTCTGCCAGAATCCGACAGACGTTACATGACAAGAACCAGACTCATTGCCACTCTCGACGATTTGGACCTCGAAGACCCACCTTCTGCCAGCCGTTCAGTTACACTGGAAACACCCTCGCCAGCCATCCAACGTGTTAAAGTTGGTCAGTCTCCCTTCATTAGCGCCTATCACCACCATGTACCTGTCACTGTGATCCTCGACTCTGGAGCAGAAACCAACATGATCCGTGAGTCCCTCGCCATCAAACTGAATACTAAATTATCCAAGAGTAATCAGCTTGCTCTCCAGGCTGATGGACAGTCACCTTTACACGTAAAAGGAGAAACAAGATTAACTTTATCTCGGGGCAATGAAAGCTTTCACCTTGAAGCCCTTGTAGTCGAAAACTTGGACGTAGATATATTGGGAGGTGTTCCATTTATGGAAATTAATGACATTACTATAAGATCTTCCAAACAACAAGTCATCCTCACTAATGGAACCTCCATTCGTTACGATCTTCCTTCGAAGAATCCACCTCAAGTATGTCTAACAACCACCATCTTGAGAGCCCCTTCGAGCACAACAGTTTAGCCGGGTGAGTTTATAGAACTATCTTCTCCGTTACCATCATTGTCTGATTCCGAAATCGCTCTCGAACCTCACATCCAATCCCCATCTGACAGCTGGCCATCCCCTGCCATCATCGAAACCGTTGACGGGATGCTCCGTATTCCAAACAATACATCACAATCAATCAACATCAGAAAAAGCCAACATATTGCCCAGATCGCACCAGCTTACATCCCACCATCAACTACTACCAACACAAGCCAACCGTCACCTGATACACCAAGCCTCCACGACACTCGATCTCAACTACACTATAAAGCCATTCAAACTGACCCTGACCACATCCTACCAGAGACTTTTCGTAACAAATTTCATGAACTACATCAGTCATTTGCTGACACGTTTGACCCTACCTTCCCTGGTTACAATGGTAATGTAGGCCCCTTAAAGGCCACAGTTAACATGGGCCCAGTTGAGCCCCCTCAGAGAAAAGGACGATTACCTCAGTATTCCCGAAACAAACTTAAAGAACTTCAATCTGAATTTGACCGCCTCGAAACCCTTGGAGTATTTAAACGACCCGAAGAATTAGGAATCACTGTCGAATACCTAAATCCCTCCTTCCTTGTAAAGAAACCTTCAGGAGGCCACCGCTTGGTCACATCCTTCACTGAGATTGGCACGTACTCAAAACCACAACCATCCTTGATGCCAGATGTTGATTCCACTCTTCGCAAGATTGGACATTGGAAGTACTTGATAAAAACTGATCTAGCAAGTGCTTTCTTTCAAATCCCATTAGACAAGCCGTCTATGAAATACTGCGGAGTCGCTACACCCTTCCGTGGCATTAGAGTTTATACAAGAAGCGCAATGGGAATGCCAGGGTCCGAAACCGCCCCGGAAGAACTTATGTGTGCTGTACTAGGTGACCTTCTCGTTCAATGTTGCATAGTCAAAATTGCTGACGACTTGTATTGTGGTGGCAAAACACCAGATGAACTTTTTAGAAATTGGAAGGAAGTCTTAATTGAACTCTCAAACTCCACCCTTCGCCTCTCCGCTTCAAAGACCGTTATCGCACCCAGATCCACCACTGTCCTCGGTTGGAAATGGCAACAAGGTACCCTGACCGCTACTTCCCACAGATTGACAGCTCTATCCACTTGCAACCCACCCAGGACTGTTAAGGGTCTCCGTTCCTTCATTGGTTCATTTAAAGTACTTTCTCGCGTTATTCCCAGATGCTTCAACCTGCTATCACCATTGGAAGAATCCGTCGCTGGGCGTTCCTCAGGCGAGATCATATCTTGGAACGACTCACTCCTCTCGAACTTTGAAAGAGCCAAACAAGCGTTAAACGACCCAAAGACCATCCATCTACCTCGTCCTGATTACCAACTGTGGATCGTGACTGATGGTGCTGTCAAAACCCATGGCCTAGGAGCTACTCTCTACATCACCCACGACGATAACAAGCCCCTCCTATCTGGATTTTTCAGCGCTAAACTTAAGAAACGTCAGATAGACTGGTTTCCTTGTGAACTGGAAGCCCTATGTATTGCAGCTTCGATTAAACACTTCAGCCCATATATCGTTCAGTCTACCCACAAACCATGTGTATTGACCGACAGCAATCCATGCGTCCAAGCTCATCAGAAGCTCTCAAGAGGATCGTTTTCAACCAGTTCAAGACTTACTAGCTTCATGTCTGCTGCTAGCCGTTACCAGACGTCAATCCGTCATCTCAGCGGCACCGCCAACACCCCATCTGACTTCACATGTCGTAACGCTGAAGAATGTCTTGAAGGGTCATGTCAAGTTTGTCACTATGTGTCTGAAATCGAACAATACCCAGTCGGAGCAGTTTCTGTTAAGGACATTGTTTCTGGAACTGTCAAATTACCATTCACCACAAGATCCGCTTGGCGTACTGTTCAAAGCGAAGATCCTGACCTACGCCGTACACATGCCCACTTGACCCAGGGCACTCGTCCATCCAAGAAAGCCACCAACATACGAGATGTGAAACGTTACCTACAGTCCGCTACTATTGCCAGAGATGGTCTACTTGTTGTTCGCCAAGAAGAACCATTTGCACCCACCATCGAACGTATCGTCACCCCATGAAGCTCATTTCCTGGTCTACTAGCCTCACTTCACATTCGTCTGGACCACCCTTCTCCTCATCAGATGAAGCAAGTCCTTCGCCGTCACTTCTTTGCCCTCGACATGGATCAACTCATTGAAGAAATGTCATTGTCATGCCACCTGTGCACATCTTTGAAGACCATCAAACATGCAGCAGAGCCCCAATCAGTGTCTTCGTCTCCAAAAACCGTTGCTTCTCAGTTTGCATCCAATGTACTACGTCGAAACCGGCAGTTCATCCTCATCCTACGTGAATACATTACCTCATTCACTACCTCAGTCATCGAAGATGGAGAAGATAAAGTATCCCTTCGGAACGCCCTGATTTCTCTCATCTCACAAATTCGATCCCCCGACGGACCCCAAGCAACCGTCCGTGTGGATCCTGCTCCCGGATTCCAATCCCTCAAGTCCGACGAAATCCTTCAAAAGTACAGTATCGTCATCGACATTGGATCTCCCAAAAACAAGAAAAAGAATCCTATCGCCGAGAGGGCCATACAAGAACTCGAACTCGAACTGTTAAAACAAGACCCTTTAGGATCTCCAGTCGATCAAGCTGTTCTTGCAATTGCCACCGCACGCCTTAACTCGCGCATTCGATCTCGTGGGTTATCCGCCCTAGAAATGCTCACACAACGCAACCAGTTCAACAACACACAAATCACCGTGTCCGACGAAATACTCATTTCAGCTCAATCATTCTCCAAAAACACCAACCACGTGCCCAGCGAAAAGTCCAAAGCCCACGGGAAACCACGTCGATCAACTCATTCGATCCATCCAGGTGATCTTATCTATCTACATCAAGACTTCAACAAACATTCTGCCCGTCCGCGTTATATGGTCGTATCTACTACTTCAACTCATTGCACCATCCGTAAGTTCACCGACACTCAACTTCGTAATGCAACATGTGAAGTCAAGTTGGAAGACTGTTTCCTCGTACCAGGTGACTTCTCTCCGATCACCCTCGCTTCAACCAGACGATATCCCGTAAACCAACTGGATTCAGATGACGACTCTACGACAGCCACTTCAGATTCCCTAATTGAAGAACGACCAACTCCACCTGTTCCAAGTCCACCCCAACTTGTCGCCATACCTCCTGAACTGACTCAACCACCTGAACTGACTCAGCCACCTGCTTTGGTTACCCCTGCAACAGATGATGTCACAACTCCACTGCGCCCAACACGAAAGCGCCAACCACCATCTTACCTCAAAGATTATGATTGCAATTGAACTTTCTTAAAAAGTCGATTAGCTTTATGTATTTTTTTTTTACAAAAAGACAGAAGGCAGTCACGCCACTACATTGACATTCCGTTCGGTATGCCACTAAGGCTACCATGTTTGTTCTACCATTTTTGTTTACGTTTTTTCCTCGCTACCCTTAGGATAATCGACTGGATGAACCTTGCGTTAATATAACTACGTTTGTACTTTAGTCAAGAAAGCTCTACTCTATATTCTCAAATTACTGTGTTGATTCCTGGGTTGTAACCTGAACAACTGGCGGAAAGCTTAGACACTCACAACAATCTGTAGACAACTGAAACTGGAAAAAACGGCAATAGAAGTCAGTTGCAAAACCTTTTAATCTAGCAACATCTGCCTTCTCTCCCAACGTATTCATAAGTTCTATTGTATCGGCAGACGTCACTGTGGTATAATGAAATGACCCCCTGTGTTTCCAGCTGTCTGAAATAAAAATGTTGGAGGTCAAGCAGAAAGTACGAATTGAACAACAGTGGGTCCTTGATGTCAGCTGAAGTCAGTTCAGATTCTTTGAAGTCTTTTATTGGCTCAAATGTCCATTTCATTCAAAGTTCTCGTTTTGTTGTAATAAGGATATGTAGTTGTAAACTGTCTGTTATTGTGGGCTTAATTTAATAGTAATTTAATAATTAACAATATGTAATACTAAATAATTTATATCATCGCATTGTCATCTAACTGAAAAAACCTTTTTTCAGATTTTCTTCTAAAGTACATGTAAGTAGGCCTATATTTCCATTTTTTGAAAAATGCATTTTTCGAAAAAAAACTAATTCAAGTGTATGTAGAGTTGGGAGTTCAGTGTGAAAAATTATACCGATTTGTTAGTGTTTAACAGAACATCAGTTTTGTAGTTTGGACATCCTTCTCTAAATTCTACATAAATTTCACTGTGGCTTGTAATGATTTAACCAAAGATTAGGAAGGGGGCCAGAAGAAAACAGACTTTGAAGTTCAAAAATTTAAAAGGATTTGGAACTTATTCTTTATACTGCTGGTGGATTGTCAGTATTTTCCCCGAACATGTTATGATTGTCTAAGCTGAAGCACAGGTGAACAAAACTGTCAGAATTCTCTCATCAATAAAAGATGCTCTCAGTGAAACTCAAAGGAAGGCTATAGTTGGAAGCTCAGTAGATGGAGCACTGTAGTGTTCAGGTAGTTTAATATCAAAAGATAGCCTGAGCGTTTGAGGAGAGATTTGATTGTTGTGCCAGATATAATTTCTTTCTGTGCAGAGTTCCATTCTTCGAAACGCAGACGTGACTGCGATGCAGATCCAGGAAAGCTACAGAGTAGAATTATTGCATTGAAGACTTTGTTTTGTAGTACTGCTGAATACGAGCGAAGTTTTAGTCTCGTGAATATCATTTCCACAGATTTCCGCTTTAATGTGATGGTAGCAAACATTTTTAACCCCGTGGGAATTTACACTAGAATTGCCAGTGTCATAAATGACACCACTTACATTTTTGATAAATTTTCTTTCAATTTTTTTTAAATTATTTGATTTCCCCTGACTTTAAATATTTTTGTTTATTTGACATGACCATGCAAAACAGCAGTTCACAACTGTAATTTCATACATTATATTCAACTGTGAATTTTTCTGTCCCTCTGGTTTACTATTGGTGTCATATTTGACACTCATCTGTTCTTGCTTTCATGCTGTGTAATGCAGCTAGTTTATGCAAAACGGTAGCTTTTTTTCAAGATCTGATAGGAACAGATATGGTGGAGGAGTAGCTTGCTACACAAGAAAAGATTTGGTGTTCAATGTAAGAAAAGACTTTTCTCCAGACATTGAAAATGTATTTTTTGATATACAACTGCCCAAATCAAAACCAATTCTTGTTGGAATTCTTTACAGGCCTCCAACAGCATCTGGTTTTTTAGATAAACTAACTCTCGCAATCTCCAAAACAGCAAATTTTGATAGCCAAGAGGTCTACATCCTTGGAGATTTAAACATTAATTTGATCAATGAAAGTAAAAAAACATCTAATGGAATTAAAAGGTATAAAGAATTCTGCTCCCACCATGGATTAAAGCAATTAATTACATTACCAACACGTATCACTAATAACTCAACTTCCCTTCTTGACCATATTCTTACCAACTCCTGTCAAAAAGTCTCTCAACATGGGGTTATAGAATTGGGATTATCTGATCACCAACTGATTTATTGCACTAGAAAGACTAAGCACACCAAGATACATAAACATACCTTTATCAAGATCCGTACTTTCAAGAATTACACAAAGCAACTTTTCCTAGACAAACTAAGTGAAATCAAGTTCCCCAACTACTTAGAATTCAATAATGTTAATACAGCCTATTCACAATTTATAGAGCTTATTACAAACACTATAAATGAGCTAGCCCCTGAGAAAGAAATTCGGATAAAAAAGGACTCGCGGGAGTGGATGGACCAAGAAGTTCTTGAGGGAATTAGAACTCGTGATAGGCTTCTAANAGAAGACAGTATATATATCTACTACTGACAACTCATGTTTTCACTCTCATAAAGAGCCAGGTATTCTAAAAGGACATCTCATTTTAAAACACATTTATATTTTAAAATTTTATCTCCCTTTTTTTTTCAATTAAAAAATCACCTCTTAAGGGACCATTATGGAAATAAGGTCGGTTTGACCTTTTAATGTTATCCCTGCCACTTCAATTAGGGGTGACCTGTAATTATTTTTATTTTAACTCAAATTGTAATATTTTTATGCAACATTCTTTTTAGTATTAATTTATACAAAAGTTTGTAAATTAACTTTAAATTGTAATTTACTGACTTTCTAGGCCTTTCTCTTTTTTTTTTTTAAAACATTTGTAAACATTTTTCATTTTATGTTTGTGGCAAATAAAAACTTACTTACTTACTTACTTATGCTTTCCCATTGTATTTTGGTCGATGTGAGGTCAACAGCCTCGATAAAATATTTTTGAAATATTGTGTAAAAGCCAGTGATATTATGGCATTTCATAATTGCCTATGCATCACTGCTTTCCCGCCAACTGTTTTGAAACATGTCTGACAAATCCTATTATTGCCACCCCACTGAAAATCTACTGTGTATTTAGGTCTTGCACAACACCAGGGGTGGGCAAATATAACCTTTTTCGGGATAAGTAATTTTGGACGAGTGAATTCTGTGGCCATTTTTGCTGCTGAACCCAAATCTAATTAGGTTTTCCGCATGGAACCAAGATCAGATGACATCTGATATTGGTTCCGTGCGATTTTTCAAAATGGCCGTCAAAATTCAAGAAAAATCGCACTTTTTGCATAAAAGATGTCAAATATTTGTTCAAGTATACTTGTAATATGTCTAATCATATGTTTTCATGATTACTGAAACAAAAACTAGATAACTTAGACCAACAGGAATATTTACATAGGATATTAAGGGTAAAATACACCATTTTTAGTCATTTTTCGGTCAAAATTACACCAGAATTACTGTTTGTGTATATAGATCATTCATGTATTGTGGCAACTATGTGATTACATTATGCTCTAACGCTATTTGAGCTCAAAATAGCTCAAACGTGACAGTTATTATTTAACTTGTCAAACAATGCTAAAAATTGGTGTTTCAAGGCATATTTTGTCAAAACTACACAAAATCATTTTCTTTACCAATACTGTGACATATGCCTTAGCTTCGAGTTATTCATGTTTACACGATAGTATTTACCTTTTATCACCTAATTCAATCAAGCGTTACATCATCTATGTTGTTAAATTTGGGAAAATACACAATTTTTGGTCAAAATTGTCGAAATTAGCAAGGTCCTTGGTCTAAAACATTTAAAATCTTCTTAAAAACTAAACGAAATGTAACAAACATGAATATGAAGCAGAATACTAGAACTTAATCACTGTAATCATATTTACAGTACATTCAGAAGTAGGTCATTAATATTTTTAGACACATCATCTTCTGGTTTCAATGCATTCCTTATTGATGCTTTCAGTGCTTCTATGGAGAATCTTTCCATTTTGAACTTTTCATCTACTCCTTTCATGCACCTCATCTGTCGAATGTCTGGTGCAACTGAGAGCAGTAGATAAGATATTTCATCTAGGAGATGCTTTTCTGTGAGATGTGGTAAGATGTCCAGGCTGCTTGGAGTTAGTGGGCCATTATGCTCTTTGCATCTTTCTATAATATTTAGAGTCTTAACAGCTTTCTTCTTCTTAACCTTTTCCTTCATGTGCAGACCTAGTTTCTTTGCAGATTCAACAGTTGCAATGAAATTCGCTTCTTGCTTCTGCACTGCTTTAACCTCCTCAGAACAGCGAGCCCACTTCCACTTTGCCTTTCTTTCGTCTGATGTTTTTGCTTCAAATTCAGAATCTACTAGAAGACCACCACTTGCAGGAAGACTTTTCCTAGAAAAGATTTGGATGGAAGTAGTTCCACCGGTAACTTTGATCCTGTGGTCTAACTTTGAAAATTCAGATTCGCACCCTAAGTTGGTCAATGGGGCATACTTCAAATCATCACCACCATCCGATCTTTTGAAGTAATCAGTCTTGGACATTTGGCTCTTTACTGCATCAACAACCTCCTCAATTACAGCAGCAATAAGTCTGTCTCTTCCACAGTCTTCTTTTTCTCTCTTGTCTGACATGATCGTCTCTAGTTTGTCCGCAAGAAAGTTTTTCACACCTGCCCAAGATCTGTCTACACTGTCTTGATCACCCATCTTGTCGATTCCTAGTAGTTCAATCATTCGAAAGATGACCAGATCACCCATCATTAAATAAATCTCAGAGCAGCAAGTAGACCATTCATTCTGAATGAATGTTGCCACTGCATGAACAAGTTTGTTTCTGCTGGTGTCCACAACTGCGTTGAAGAAGGATTGGATTGAATCACGCCATGTCAAGTATTCCTTTGCTAGTTCTGCGATTTTACCAAATCTGTTTACCACTAACCCTTTGAAACCTTCACACTGAAGGTTGTTATCTACCATTCAAGACTTGAAATCACTGAAGAGGGACACTGAATGCCGAGCATGGCTTGGTGACAGTAACTTAGAGATAGCAATTAAACCCAGTGTATGGATAGACGATCCAGAAGTTAGAAAGATTTTCTCTACTGCTGACACTGCCAGTAGCTAGTGTACACCAATCTTTTGCTCTGTGTTCTTGAACACCTTATCTATGACATAATCTTTACCCAGAATGATATGCCACAGCACTTGAGCACTTTGCTTGGATCTACTCCAAGGGTCTGAAGCAGCACTTTGCAGTCAGCAGCACGATCTATCATCCAGAAATCTATTTCTGATTTCAGCTCATCGACTATCGAATTGACAAAAATAGCCAAACACTTGAGCTTAAACTCATACGCCTTAGCCCTATCTTCTCTACTGTGGCACACATTTTCCATTTAGCCTGTAGTAAGTGACTTCCTTTCACCTGAAGGTCCAGCAATGGTGATGTGGTCTGTTTTGACATCATAACGACGATGACCAGCTGCCTTTGTAGTATCATCAAAACCGATTGTTACAACATTATCACCTTTGTTGAGGATTTGATTAGCAACATGCTCCAGATCCAAGTAAGATGCATCCTGTAAGTACCGCATGATTAATCTGCGACTTGGAAATTCATATGTTAGGTCAGGAGACAGACAATGGACTCCTGGAATCACTTTTGACGCTTCTGTTAGCTCATTTTCTTCATCGTTGACATCATCGTTATCATCATCATCATCATCATCTTATTGGTTTCAATTCTGTCCAAAGACCATATTAGCTACTTTTACGACAACTTTGGCAACTTCATCAGGTGACATCCTGGTCTCTGCAAGACACTGCACAACACATCGCATTAAACTTTCATTCAGCCTCTTTCTTCCTGTTCGTACTTTAACTGGTAGAAATGCAGAGCCTTGTTTTTCACTGGTTTATGTGAGATCGAGCAACTGGTCAGAAGAACGGAGTTTTTGATCTGTGAAGAGGGACTTCTTTGATGTCTGTGGTTCTGTATAATTTGGATCACTTTCATCATGATCTTTTGGAGTATTTATAAGAAGTTCATTCATTTCAGAATCATCTGGTCGTTTCTGTTCTGCCAGTTTGATCTTTGTTGCAGCTTTTTTCTTCTCTGCAGATTGTTCTCGCACATGCTTTCTTTTCTGCTATTTTGTCCACTGTCTTGGAACTGTTGGAGTGCATACAGCTTTGTATGATCCAAAGCAATTATCTATATAAAAATCTTCATCTTCTTTGGTCATCTTTACATTGAATTCTTTTTCAAGTTGCTTTTGATATGCTGGATCATTTGTTTGGATGTCATAGGCATATTTTGTTAGGCTGTCATTAAAGTCGTCGGCACTTTTATACCAATCATCACTTTTCGTCTTCTTCTTGCATTGCTCTATTTTTCTTTGATTGTTGAAACGCTGATAGTCATCTTTAATTTTCCTTGCCACCGATCTTTCATGCATAGGATATACATTCTTTGTAATCCAGTCTTGCCTTAGTTCATCAGCAACTATTTTACTGGCAGCTTCACGAGACATTGCTTTCTGTCCTCTAGCTGGTCTTTTACACAGTGCTAGCATTCTACCAATGACCTGGGTTCCAGATGGCAATTTATCAGTTGATTTAAAGTCTGTGATTTCTCCGTAACTTTCACCAAATAGCTCCTTTCTCGTTCTACTGCGAGATTGCCGTTTCTCAGCCATGGTAGTGATTTAATCTAAACGCACATAAGTTATTGAGCGCTGTTCCAATATTCATTGGAGAGGCAGGTTACATGACTCATTCTCTCCTAAAGAAAGGGAAGAAAACACAACAATCAGTTGCTATAACTATTATACGTATTACATATAATGCGGTGGAATTTCAAAGAGTGAATTCTATGCTGTTTCTTCGTGTCTTCATTACTCTCCTGGTAAACAAATTAGTTATCAGCTTGTGTACAATGTATGGTGGAGTGTCAAATATTTTGTTATCAAAAACAGGACAAAATAGAACAAACGTCAAATTTTCATTTCTGCATACAAATATGCAACAACCTGACGACAGAATAATGGATTGTGCTGAAGTTATAAGTGGAAAAGTTGGGACAAATGAGGTGCTTGACGAAGGTCTGCGCTCTCGCAGCACCTTTCGAGTTGCCTATTTTGTGTTCAAAATATCAATTATTTTTACATATCACTCTACTAAGACCTCAAATGCTCTAAATATGTTCCTATTTGAACTCAGCAACCCCAAAATCCTATAGAAGGACATATTACACACCATTATTGGTCATTTTATTGCAATAATGTGTCCAAAAAGCACTGGCCATTTTCCAAAAAAATGGCAGGAACCAATATCAAACTTCGTTGTAGGTCAAAACGATTGTCGGATTTGTCTTCAGCAGCCAAAATGGCCATAGAATTCACTTGTCCAAAAAAAATTTTGTCATTTGCCCAACCCTAAGAACACAACTATTTCTTTCATAGTTTAGTCTTTAGTTTAGTATATATATATATATATATCTTGGAAAGAAACATTTGCAGCAAAAGATTTCAATTGTTAAGACAGTGTGGAAAAATTGAAGGGCACTTTGTGATGAAATAACAGCTCCAGTACATGGTGGTGTCACATCCAAATTCCTCTGGAGCTCGTCTAGTTGTCTCTTTGTTTGCTATCAGACAAAACAAAAAAACACTGTCTGTGTTATGTCGACCATACACAGAACAAGCACTGTTGATGGCATCAGCAAGCACAAACCTACTAAAATTCAGTTTTATAAAAAAGCAAATGTTGGTATGATAGCATGAGGACAAAGGTCTACAAAACACACTGTGCCGGTCGACGCTGGCCTTTAGCTGTATTCAGTAACACCTTGAACACAGCCCTCATAAATGCATGGACACTTCACAAAGCTGCAGTTCAAGAGGCTATCAACAGAAGAAAATTTATCCTATTACGTACTGACGATCTTTGCCATAATCACGCTTAGCAAAGGAATACATTTTTCATTTTGTCATGGAAAATGTTCAATTATAATTCAATTTTAAAATAGCTACTTGCACAGATCGATTTTCTCTTTTAACATTTTTGATGATTGAGAGTTGGTTTAGATCAGATGAATTCATTCATGATGCCTGTGTTTTGATAATGGATTCAAAGGTTGATTCATATGATTGGTGTCAGTTTTTAGCTGTATAGATACAAAATGACATCAAGATCTTGCAAAAATCATTCTGATTGCTTTTGTTAAATTTGTGGTGAATACAAAACTGCAGACATCAGGAAGTCTATTACAGACTTTATACGAAAAGCGTATTATGCATATTTTGGAATAAAACTAGCAGACCAAGACAAATCATGGGATCTTGTTGTTTACAAGACATGTGTAGAACGTTTGAGACAATGGACAAGTGGAACCAGACGATCAATTACTATCCCATTACTATCTTGGGATAGTAATGGGATACTTGGAGGGAGCCTACAAATCATGTTGTTGGTTTAATAAGTTTAAGTAAGTTTTATAAGTTGCCTGATCTCTCCATTGATGAACATTAAGACAAGGAGCAACATGACTACAAGGAACTTACTAATGTTGTTGATGACGACGAAGACTTTGAATGCTCTTCCATGCCAGCACTATTTGACCAGCAGGATCTGAATGACTTGATAGGGGATCTTAGTTGACAAGGAATCTTCCAAAGTATTGGCATCACGATGGAAAGATTGAAATCTTTTGCAGCATTGTAGTAAAATTACTTTTTGTAAAGCGCGTGAAAAATATTTTGTGCCGTTTTTTGATGATCAACTTTATTTTTTGTAAAGATTTTCCTGGTGTACTGATGAAATTAGTGTTACGGAGTACTCTTCTGCTGATTGGAGGTTATTTATTGACAGTTGAATAGAAGCCTGAAAAATGTTCTTCTTCACATCACTAATATTTATGGATCAATACAGAATGATCATTCTGCAACATTTGAGGAAAAATATGGTGCAATGAAAGGTGCATTGCAGCATTTCAAATATAACGATCACCAAAGGGTAATAAGTGTAGATATAAAGATGGTGAACTTCTAGCTTAGAGAACAAAGTAGCTATACGAAATACCCATGCTTTCTTTGTCTCTGGGGACAACAGAGATTAAGCAAATCACTAGACTACAAAGAACTGGCGATTAAGAGATCAACTTAATGTTGGGGAAAAGAATGTTATTGCTGAGCAATTGGTATCATGAAATAATGTTATCTTCTCTGTACATAAAATAAGGGCTTATGAAACCTGGTTTTAAAGCACTGAACCAAGATAGTGATTGTTTTCAGTATTTGTAAGAGTTTTTAAGTCTGAGTAATGAAAAGTTAAAAGCTGGTATATTTGATGGAATCCAGATTGGAGAGTGGATGAGAGATTAAATTTTGTGACTCCACGAGTGAAGTGGATTTAGCTGCATGGTTATCGTTTGTAGAGGTTGCTAAGAATTTGCTTAGAAACTACAGATCTGACAATTACAAACAAGTTGTAATTAACATGCTTGGAAATTTCAGGATTCTTGGTATCAATATGAGTATCAAAGATAACCATAGCCATATAGATTGATTTCCAGAAAATCTCGGTGATGTTAGCGATCAACAAGGGGAGCGATGCCACCAAGATATAAAGACAATGGAGGAAAGTTACCAAGGAAGATGAGACATAAAAAGGATGGCAGATTACTGCTGAAATTTGAAAAGTGACATGCTTGATTCAAAAAATTCAAGAAAATCTTTTCAAGCAAATTTTTACCCAAATAAAGACAATATTTTGGACATTCAGGATAAAAAATGACCTCTCATCAAAACTTGTACCCATTTGATGTAACAAGAAACAATCTTGTAAAAAAACGTTCTTGGAGTTTTTTTCCGTATGATGTTGACTTTTTTCCAAATAAAGATAGCTTGTAAAAAAACTAGAGCTAATGATGAAAATAGATATTTAGATTCACCAACTTCAGGATATTTAAAAACAGTTAAAAAGTGTCCTACTCTGAGTCAAAAAAAATTTTTTTTGTTGACCTGTGTAATAAACAATATTACTTGTTTGTGATGTCAAAGAAACGATGTGCATGCATATTCTTGTTAATCATATTTATTTTGAAACATTTTTAATTCCAGTTTTTCTTAATTGTAATTTTAAACCAAACAAACATATTTAATGCACATAATTTAGTTTCAGTTACACATCATGAAAAGATATGTAAAATATAATATAAAAATAAGTAAGGCAATGATTGGCCTTCTTGGTTTGAAAAGCAGGTTAAGACTATTTTAATGTTTACCATTTGCATTATCCTTCCTAAAATTTTTTTTCTATAGCCCTGTGTTGGAGTCGTGTTGCTATTGCATTATGTGATACGTAGTGGTAAAATGATTGAACTCAAATATGCAGTGTCGGCATGTGGTCCATCCACTTTTTTCCATAACAGTCAACTTTTATGTAATTGAAAGTCACTGTCGAATCATAACATTCAAAAAGCATTACACTGCAAGCTACTTGCTGAATTGATTGCAAATTTTTTTAGTATGGAAGGCAAAGTTAATAAGAAAAGTTGGACGTTGCATGAAAATGCAAAAAAAGAGTGATAATGACGTTTGAATTCGAGAAGTAACCAGACCTCTAAATATTCCAAAGAAATAGTTGCACTACAGGGCAAGATACTGAATTAATCAAAACGTTTCCTATTATTCGAAAAGTTATTGTATGGTCAAAAAGAAGACTGAGGGAGTCAAAAATGAAGTTTCCATTACTTGAAAGTGTGTTACTGGACTACATGAAGAAAGAGAAGGAATACATAACTCAATTACAGGTAAACATATTGCTAGCAAAGGGTTGATTTTGTAATAAAACCATTAATCCTGCCAATAGCTATCTCTTTTTTCCATCTTATGGATGAACAAGTCGAATTTGTAAATGAAATAACTTACCGTTTAGTCTGGACACCGTTTAGACAACCATTGCAAATAAAAAATTGAAATTTTTCATTGTATTGACTATTGTGATACACAAAATAGACTATCGTTACGAAGGAAAACCCTTGCTGCCAGTGGTCAGCTTCAAATGCCTAACCAAGATCCTAAAAGATAGTTATCCTAGAAAGATGATAATTGAAGATACAAACCATGATTCTTATTAAATCTCGCTGTGGTTCAGAGCTGTGGCAAAAATTCCAGAATTTTCTTAGAAAGTTCAAATGTCTTTTGATTGTGGATTTTTCCAAATCACATTTGGAAGGTGAATTTGAGCTTTTCAAGAGCTACAACACTGAATTAGCAATAATGTATGAAGATATGACTACATTACTCCAAAATATTGAAATATATGTCAATAATGCTTTTCAAGGAAATCCTAAATGAGGCATTTGTAGACCTGAGCAAAAATGGCACAAGGGAGTTCTCTAAGAAACTTCTTGAAAAATAATTTTTTAGTGGATATTTGGAAGAAGAGACAGTAGCAAAACCAGCGGTAATTATATGTAGATCCCAGGAACATGGAATTTGGACAATGACTACCAGAAGCGCCGTTTGAATTTGCATGATATGATTCTATATCCAGCTTTTCGCAAAGAAGCCACCATAAAAGTAGATAATATGTTGCTAGTTTCAAGCGGCGGCAAAAAAATATGGCATATTAAGATAAAGAGGTCAACACAGACGATAGCTCGGGGGAAAAAACAGCAAATGCATTCATTTTGATAAAAATGACGAATAACGTGTTACTCTTGAGTAATGTTTCTATTGTATTTTCAATAAGAGTTTTTTTCTAAATGTTACGAAGAATAAAATTACTTTATTTGTCAAGAAAAGTTGTATCTTTTGCGAACAAACATGTGCCGGTGGTCTGAACAAGACACTGGACTTAACATTTTAAAGCCCTAAATTATCAATATTTTGATATGGGCACCAACGCTTATTTATGAGGTTTTACTATTAATACTCTAAACTATTTCTACTCTTTCTACTATTTATACTACGATTATGGCTGCTGCTGTTTTTACGACGCCTACTATTTCTACTACTTTTGCTTTTTCTTCTACTTACTACTTCTATTGCTTCCCCTTACTCCTACTTCTATATCCACTACTACTACTACTACTGCTGCTGCTGCTAGTATTATTATTACTATTACTACTTTAGGTACTACCTCCACCACTACTTTTATTACTACTACTACTACTTTTACTATTACTTTTACTACTACTTTTACTACTAGTTCTATTTGTACTTCTGCAACTCCTTCCACTGGTACCTTTAATACTACTTCTTCTTCTTCTACGTCCACTGGTATCTCTACTATTACTACCAGTAGTAGTACTTCTTCTACTACTACAGCTACCATTATTACTATTATTACTAGTAGTAGTACAACTGCTACCACTGTTGCTATTACTAATACTACGACTACCACTGCTACTACTACCACAACTACTGATAATGCCATTAACAACGTACAGCATTAACTATAGCTTGCAATTTAATCGGATAAGGCTAGAGCACATGACACAGGTACGACGTTATCTCCCAGGTGCCGATCCAGTTGTACGGTCACGTTTCAACTTAATCATTTCGACGTCAGTTTAACCAAAGATAATAGATTGCCAGAGTAGTCGAGGTCTCTCAGGAAAAATATTCATTTTTGTACCACCAATTCCACTATTAAGGAAAACTGTATTAAAAAGATAGACAATATGGAATTTAGTTATCTAATAATTTTGTTTTAAAAATATTTGGATGCAGTAAGTATTTACTACATTTGAGGCAAAACAATTAAAATCGGTGGGAATCCCTGAGGCGAGACAAAAGGAGAAAAAGAAGTGACCGACAGTTCGCTGTGAATGAAGCCAGAAACAGATGTAGGTAAATGGGCTTAGCAGTATCACTGTCACTCAGCCTAGTCGGCAAATTAAAAATGTGTATAAGATCATCTCTTACGAAAACGCTAAAGAGAACAAATAGGAGTAACAACTCCATAGGGATGAAATCGTTAAAAGATACGAGTCACAAGCAGAGAAAACAGACTGAGCTGGTATTAACAAGGAAAGGTCAATAGAGCACAGATAGTATTTGAGTCACGAAGGAACAAAGGTAACTAGAAAATGACATAAAGAATTTTTCTGCTTGAAGAACCATTTAGATCGGTGTCGGAGAGTAAGATAACACGCGAAGGCTTTGAATGAAGAAACGTTTGGACAACTGGAGAATTCAAAGACGGTCCTCTATGGTCCGTACAATTACCTACTTATACTGAAAAGGCCTAAGTGTGAGGATTCAAAGAATCTGAGTGACTCCTGGTAAAAATTCATTTCTCTTGTTTGAAAAAAACCTTAAAACAGCGAGGACGAAAATCCTAACTTTATATACCTAATAAACAAATAGCTGGGACCTGCAACATCCCCCGTCAGGAACAGATAGAGAGATACACACCTGCATGCGAACATGGAACTGCAACAAATCAAATATTTATACTGTTGACCAGAGAGGCCTCTCAGAGCGTTACTCCTGAATTTCATAATTACCAAGCGGAAAGTTTTAACCAGAAAAACATTTGATCTGTCATTTTTGAAAGTGTGTTAAGAAGCCTATATTGGAGCAGATCAGACTCAACAGGGGAAATTTGTAATAAATCATAAATCAAACAACCCTAGGCTCTTTACAAGCCGAATATAATGGAAAGGGTTATCACACTGATTACAGGATTATATGATTTGTAAAAATCATGTAAAAGGGTTCAAAAGCTGCTGGATCCAATCGTCTACCGCTTAATCAGCTTAGATCTACCGTAAACCAGTATTTCTATCGAGACACCTTTACTATAACCGTTCCCAACAAAAGGCTGTGAAAGCTCCAATTTTTACATGTTGCGAAACTACAACCACTTCCCCCTCCCCTTTCATTGGACACTAACCTTTACGGGAAAAGAACGACAAGTCAGTCCCTGTTGAATATAGCCTATTAGATCGTCCTTGTTGAGAAGAATACTTGAAATTGAATTACTAATGGAGACTGTTATTTTAGCTATACCAGTCAATTCTCATGATTTGAAAACCATTATTTATAGTTACTGCTGTTCAACAGTGTAAATAGCTTTTCCATTCATTTTCTTTGATCAAAAATTAATGGTCTCACACAGGTATTCTGTTGTCTTTCAAATCCCTTACTTTATTTTCCCTAAATTACGCCCTGGCACCAAAGATCATATCCTTTTTAGCCGTGTTGACTCCTCCAACATTCAAGATTACTGCTTTCATTGGACTTACTAATTCATGAAACAAATCGATTTAGACATACCTATATCAGTACAGGAAAAGAGTTAATTTTTATACTCACTGAAGTACACAACACATAAGCATTGAAAAAAAGTGACCAAAGCAATGACAAATATTGCTGGACGAAAAGTAGGATGGAGTTAAACTTTTCATCATGAAAAAAGCGACCGTCATCTTTTAAACCAATAAAATTGCAGGTCGTCTCAACAACCATCAAATTACAAAATGGCAGCCAAAGGAAGCTTGAATCAGTTTCAGACTTTAATTATACAGGGTATTACTGGTTCTCAAGCACACCAGGCGCCAAAAAACCAGCCGCATCAGGAAGCATCACACACACTGGGCAAAGAACAATCATTACAAGCCCACTGAGAGTTAGCATACTTATGGGACACAATAATTTACAACATATACCTGTTGCCCTGAACGTGATGATTAAATGCAAGTACTCAGAACAGAAAAATCACAGACAATAAACAGAGGAAACATGACTTGTTTTTTCCAACACATTCTGTGTCCAATGAAATTTCAGCTGATATCACGTGAGATCCTGCCTTACCAAAATATCGTCGTCTTCTTCAGTTTGGTCAATGTTGATCTGTTGTGACGCTTCTGATGAACTGTTGCCACTTCTTTCTATCTTGTGCTTGCTTTACAGCATCGACAAAAGTGAGACCAGTCGTTACGCTGACATTTTCGGTTATCATTTTTTTTTGTCGCCCTCTTGATCTATTGCCTTGGATCTTTGCGGTCAGTATCGTTTTCTCCATTCCGCTACTTCTAGCAATGTCCCCAAAGTATCAGGGTGGTTTGGTTTCATTTCATCTTCCTACAAAAAATATATATACATACTTTGTTGGTTACAATCGTCACAGTTGCTGTCACATTTAGTAAATTAAAAAGAAATTACTTACATTTCTGGTGAATCACAATTTACAATAACTGGATATAGTTATTCATGAAACACGATAAATCTGAATACTTTTCTTACAATGACGCCCCCCCCCCCACCTCCCTATTCGACTGTCAAGGAAACATTGACATTCTTGGAGTCAACAGGTCTCAAAACAACAAAAGGAACAATATCTTGCTATAATAGCTTATTTGTATAACCTCTAAAAATGAAGGAATGTCTCCCTGCCGTGGAAAAAATCATTTCCTAAATTAAAATCCAGCATGCCTACAAAAGAAAGAGAATGCGGGGCTTTCCTAACAGACATGGTATAAAAACAATTTTCCCACATAATTGACACCAGTAATACATTTGATACCAAAGAATAGAAAAGCAATATAACCAATACTGGGGTAAGAATGGTGGCAGTTTTCATCCTCGCTTACCTAAAAAAGGGGTTATTAAAACCCAGTCAAAATAGGATTAATCTTGTCTTTTTGTGCAACCTTTCTCAAGACAATGGCTTTTTCACTTATTAACTTTAGTATCGTCTTCATTATATACGTCTTCAGTATCAAGCATTTACGATCGTTGTAAAAGATACCGAAAAGAGCACATAACATGGTGTCAACAGGTATGAAGAGAAAAAGCTATTGCTCACAAGCTTTTAAATAGTACATTGCAAAATTTATTGTGACCTATTTCCATTTATTCGATATATTCTTTTACTGTAATTGGATTACATCAATAAGAACACCTGCTCAATATATTGTTTACTTGACGATGTAGATTTTTTACCATCACCTTTTATTCAATAAAAAAAACAAGTAAGCATGACATAGCTACAACAATGCAATTGATCTCTTTTCCAGCAAGTGCAGACATCTTTTTGAGAAATGTGAAAATTCTCATCTGAGTTTAACAATGTTAACAGCGAGTAACGGTATGAAGTGCACGTTCCTATTTGAAAATATGCAATGACTTCATAAAATTGTAGTAGAAGCTCGAAAGTTTCAAAACATTTTGATATTGAATTAAAAATCTTCTTTTCACTGTAATCTTGTTTACGAAGAATGGCCTGTATGGTATTGATTTTAAGTATGTCATCGTTTTTTGACGATTGTCCTGAGAAGAGAATTTCGTTTCGTAACACAACCATAGGAAACTTGATTTCAAGTACTGTTAAAATTTTATTCAAAAATTTTGTATTTACTTTCAAATTGTAGCTGAAACATACCTTATCCTTTGAAAAGTAATGTTTAACTTGAAATCCATTTCTATATTATAGTAATGTAATGTTAAGATAGTATATAACCTTGATTTCTCAATTTAGAGCCGCACGTGAAAAAGATACATAAATTACAGAACTAAATGTCTTTTTTTAACAAGCACATACAATTGATAGTCAGAATATACTAAAGTCTTGAAATGGAAGAACACTATAAAATTAAAACAAATAAACAGTATTCCTTGGGAATTCTACTCTTTGGAGGAAAATCTTAAAACGACTTACATCCGCTTAAGTAATTTCCTAAGGTAATGTGAGTGCTAAAATAACTCCTACTGTTGTGCAATCTGAGATACGATAAAAATTCAATTTGTAAAGTTCAACTAGATTGTGATGAGGAACTTAAGCAATTCCTTTGCGGGGAATGGGGGCTGGGGGTTGGATTTAATTTAATCTTGCTTTTAAGGTAGACGTATTGAGAAATATCGTGCCTTAACACTTACAACAGAATTCATGCTTAAAAATTTCAACTAGCATCCTTAAGTGTGAGTGAAAACGTTTTTTGCAAAACACCTGAAATGTAACCATCTGCCAACAGGAAATTCAAACAGCAACAACTTAAAACACATATTTACCTCAAGATGAAACGCCAGTTTGAAATAAATTAGGATTTACGTAACCTGAACCAGCCTTATTGTGAATTTTGCTTATGGCATTTGCGACGTAGATGTAAGTATCCTGAAACTCCGTATTCCAGAAGCTTGCAAAAATTCTGAGAATCGCGAGAATTTGGGTTTATATAAAATGATCTGAATGAAGATTAGAAGAACAATTTGTAATGCATATTTACCTTTTAACCACAACGAAATGGTTTCTGGTTCTTGGTATAGTATCATACTTAATTGGCCACGGCTCTGCCGTGCAAGTACTTGTTGTAAACTGTCCACAGTAACACTTCGTAGTAAAACACTACTGTTAACCATCTCTTATCCGGATTTCGTTGCCATACTTCAGCTTCGGTGGGTTATGCTAATTGACAGTAGGGAAAGTTTATAGTTTTCTAAGTATACTGCAACAATGTTTCATAAAATTTCTTCTAGGGCGGATTTGGAGGAACATTTTGAAGATGTTCCATCAAGATTGTTGTGACATCTCACCTGAAAACAGTCGAGATCGCCTAAAAACAATAAAATCAGTATATTTTTAGCTAAACCAAAGCAAAAATGAAGCCTGAATAGAGGGACAAACGCCGAATGTCCCCAAAAATATGATCCTTAATAAAATGAGATTTCTCGTGAATAACTCCTGAAAGGATCAGAATAAAGAGCCAGAAATGGGGCAAGAATTACATATATCAAATCTGACTGGCAAGCTATACAAGCATTTGTTGGAAGCTGACAATCTCTATAAACGATCGTTTGATACACTGGCACTGATGTATATAAAGATTTCAAAAATGTCTAGTAGAAAAGTGCAATTTTCCGCTAAAATCACTTTTGTTTTTCCTAATGTTGTTTCTCATCAATTTCATACCATCCGGACTTTTGTTGGCAAAAATTGAAAGACTATGTCCCCACCATGGTGCGAGCCCTGCTAAATTAACAAAATTTTTAAAATTTAGTAAAGAGAAATTATTATGCTATAACAGGAGCGGATCTGGGAGAGTTCCAGGGCTTCCCTGCCCCATCCCAAAAACAAAGTTTTTGTAAATTACAAATCACCATTTGTAATTTACTACTCACCAATATCAAAACTGGCAACTGGAAAATTTTCAAAACATTGCTATTATTGTCCTACAAAGCAACAAAATAGTTTGTAACATTGTGTCAAAGACAGCCAAGTTTCTCTCTCTATGTTCACTTAAGAAAGAGAAATGCTTGCATCTATCTTTGGCGATCTGTGATCGGAGCCAAGTGTTTATTTTCCACATATTTGAAACGTATTTTTTCTTGTGCTGCAGGTTGCAGTTAGATTTACGGAAATAAGCTTAAACACATTAAAATTTTAGTTCATCAAGCTTTTGTTTTCCTACTGTAAGGTTTTCAGACCATTCATCCTCCTCAGGCGCCATGTCTTTCCAGAACGTCGGCAGTCATGCTTCTCCACAGAGACCTACTCTTTGCTATCCTCAGCATCTCTATTTACTTTTCCCGGTCCACGTTGATATGCTTTTCATGAATGATAGCCGCCTACCTCCCTTGCCTCGTCTTGCAGGAAGCACCTTCACTTCCTGTTGATTATGATGTGATTACTCTGGTTCTCAGTCCTCCAATCGGGTGATATGTCCAGATCATTTTGTGAATGACTTTGTAGGCAAAGAGCGTACCATGGATAACCATGTCATTCTCTTCACATAGCACAATAACTCTTTCACCGTTGCCACTGAGGTCTCCATGTCCATGTCGTCCCAAACCGTGTCTGTGGTTTCATTGTTGCAGTTACCTCTTGTACTGAAGTCCCCTGACAGGAGAAAACATCATGACTAGGAATGTCCTCTAATAGTGCTTTGAGTTTATTAAAGAAAATGTCCTTCTCTTCTTCGTCGGCATTGTTGACAGATGCAGAGAGTCACCGCTATGGACACGTCGGCAAATTTCGAGGTTGATATAAAAAAGAGTGTACGTATAGTGTTGGTTTCCCACTGCAATGGACACGTCGGCAAATTTCGAGGTTGATATAAAAAAGAGTGTATGTATAGTGTTAGTTTCCCACTGCAACAAAATGTTGGCGTGTTTTTAGCTGATGATGAAAGAGACTTCCTCCTGACGGTTCTCATCCTGTCTTCCTGATCAGATGATAACTTGTCCGAAGCTCAATTCCTTTCGTCCCGTCTTTGTCCATCTTGCCTTGGTGACTCCAATAAAATCTTGGTGGTAATTTTTCACTTCCTTTACAGTCTTTGCTAGTTTTCCAGCGTGCACGTCGTTGTTGCTGGCACCGATGTAGCATTGCCGCGTAAGAATATCCTGTTTNCGTATAGTGTTAGTTTCCCACTGCAATGGACACGTCGTCAAATTTCGAGGTTGATATAAAAAAGTGTGTATGTATAGTGTTAGTTTCCCACTGCAACAAAATGTTGGCGTGTTTTTAGCTGATGATGAAAGAGACTTCCTCCTGACGGTTCTCATCCTGTCTTCCTGATCAGATGATAACTTGTCCGAAGCTCAATTCCTTTCGTCCCGTCTTTGTCCATCTTGCCTTGGTGACTCCAATAAAATCTTGGTGGTAATTTTTCACTTCCTTTACAGTCTTTGCTAGTTTTCCAGCGTGCCCGTCGTTGTTGCTGGCACCGATGTAGCATTGCCGCGTAAGAATATCCTGTTTCAATGTGACTGTTATATTTGTTTTAATATCATGGTTTTGATAAAAGCCCCTGAAATCCGGGAAGGTTCCAAATTCTTATCGACCCACCGCAAAACTATGTTAACTCTTTTTGTTACTTATTTCTGCCTCATTCATTGTCGTTCACTTTTAATTACACTATGCATGATTAGTTCCAGTGTTTCATTCGTGGCTGAATATTTTAATTCGTTTGCCCTCCATCCATTGATGCAAAGCACTTTTTCAGCCCTACTTTCTTTATTGAAGCATTAGTCATCTCATCTATGTTTGGACGGGTTTTTAGTATTACCATTTTATAGTTTACTGCATCCTGATGACATTTAGAATAGCTACTTCTATAAGACAGGCATTAGACCTGTTATGCTTTATGGAGCTGAAACCTGGCCATTGAAGAAAGCACAAGAAAGGAAGCTGGAAACCACAGAGATGAGAATGGTGCGATTGATGACTGAAGTATCTCTGTGGGAGCACAAAACAATTGCAGATTTGAGAAGGTGTACCAAAGTAGTCGAAGTGGAGAGAAAGGCTAAAGGCTAAAGAGCCTAGACTCCGCTGGTTTGGACACCTGGTGAGGAGAGAGGAGTAAAGTAGTGTGAAGTAGTTGGAAAAAGAAGTAGAGGGCGCCAGAAGTTGAGATGGAGAGACAGAGTGTAGACTGATATGAAAACAGCTGGCGCTGAGGAGGACGATGCAAGCAATAGGAGCGTGTAGAAGACGAAATGCCGAGCGGATGACCCAACTTTCTGCGGAAAAAGACCGCAGAAAAACAAGAAAAAGTTTATGTGGAACTTGTCACTGATTAAAATAAACTAATAAAACGTGCTAGTAAATCAACTCATGTTTGTAATAAGATTACACTGGTCTACAAAAAAAAATATTTTTCTCTCTGATGACATCCACTCAAGATGATTTTGGACCATTTTTATGAGCTGATTCTAAAAATGACATCCATTTTTGCCCATCACGTCCCAATTTTTTTATTTTGAGAAAATCAGTTTTTATCAAAATCACCCTTTTTATGGCTTGTTGAACAAGATATAATACACAAAGCTGACATTTGTTACTTCAAATGTTTTGTATAGATATTCTAAACTTCATAGGAGTTTTTTTGGGGTGGTGAAATTCATTAAGTAAAGGGTCATAGGTGCTTAAAAGTCTTTAATTTAAAATTCTGGCAACTGAATCGTGGTAAACAAGCCCGTTTTAGTAAATTTTCAAAATTTTGGGTTTGAATATTCCAAGTACGCTACTTAGAATAGGAACACTTCCATTTTGATACTTTAAAAACCTATATGAGGCAAATAAGGATGAATATGTGCTTGAAAAATGTTTTTCATAAATACTTGTCTTACAACTTCACAATTGGTATAGTGACTATCGTTCCAATGAATTTACTACGAAATGACAAAGAATTGATGAACACAATTTGTGAACTTAAACACAAAAAACTACAACAATTCTATAGTAGTTAGTTTAATGTAGGCTCTACTCCATCAAAGAGATGGAATGCTTTAGAAGGAATTTCCTTTTCTTTGATTGGCGTGAATGGTTAAGTTCTGGATTGCTGCGTTTAATGCTCCAGCAATAGTCAGCCATCATCCGAACATCCCAACTGCCCTGGAACCTGGTCTCCATTTCCTTGATATCTTGGTGGAAACGCTCACCTTGTTCATCACTTACATCGTTACAGTCGGAAGGGAACTGATCAAGATGGTTGTGCAAGAAGTGCACTTTGATTTTCCCCATATTTGCCCCAAGACTCTGATACGCATCCAGCATGCTCTTCACTATTTCTCTGAAGTTGCCTGCCCTCTTGTTGCCAAGAAAGTTTTGTACAACTCCAACAAATCCTTGCCATGCAGCAGCTTCAAGAGAATTCATG
>RDPX01000048.1:2146516-2180011 GCA_003991215.1 Morbakka virulenta
TTAGGCCTTCTTTGCACGACTTGCAGACAATGTGGGGTGCCCATGGCTTGTCCTGGTCACCAAGTTTGATGTTGAAAAATGTGTTATAGGCTCTCTCGTATAAGTCATCAATAGCCATTCTGTTATTTTTGAAGGTGAACTTTCCACAGATGTAGCAGAAGGAGTCACTGTCATTTTTGCACTTTCTTGACATCTTTACTCAATTGACATCTTCTTCTATGATAAAAATATAAGGTTAAGTATATAAATCAAATCAAGGTAAGGTGCATGCATCAAACACCCAAAAAGATAACTTTTAAAACCAAAAAACTCAATTGTGATATGCAAACTATCCGGATGAGTCGTGTTAAGTCAAATTAGAAAAAAACGTCAATTTAGTGAAAAATGAGCAAATTCCAATAAATATAACTATTTTGGTGAAATCTATACAAAAGAAACGTGATGTGATGGGGGGAAATGGATGCTATTTTTGAAATCAGCACCCGAAAATTACCCAAGTTAGATATGTCTTGAGCCTATTAGAAATTTTTGTTGAGCAGTGTTATTAATGAGAATTTAGTTGCTGTACATAAGATTAAAAAAACACTGACCTTAAAATAGGCCGGACTATTTAGGTATGTGTATCTCAGATCTTAACAAAACATTAATGCATGACTTTTATTATAAATATATCAAAGAAAAATATGGAGAAAAATCAAGATTATTATTTATAGATGAACACTATCTCACATGAGAAATAGAGGCCGAGGATGTGTATCAAGATTTTTGGAATGATAAACAGAAAATTATATGAGTAGTTATCCAGAAGAGTTATAATATTTAGATAGTAAAAAAAGTAATTGGTAAATTTAAAGAGATAAAACTGCTAGTGTTGCAATAATTGAATTTGTTGGATTGAGAAGTAAAATGTATAGTTATATCAAAAATAAGGTAACGGTGAAAAAACTGTTAAAGGTGTTAGGAAGAACATTATCAAGAACAATATCAAATATGAAGATTGTAAGAATGTGTTATTTTCTAATAAACAGATGTATCATATTTTTTAATAGTTTAATGTCATTTTCCCCAGGAATTGGGGCTCAGACGGTGCCCTTCAGAGAGACTTTGATTTGGCAGTGAGGAATTTCTAGGCCGGATGCCCTTTCTGTCGCCAACCAATGGCTTATTTCTTTGTAAAGTTCCAAATTCTCCTTGCCAGCTCGGGGAGTCGATCCCGGAACTCTTTCTTACTGTGCAGTTGCACTAACTATTAAGCCACGGCTCCTCAGATGTATCATAATATGAAAACTATTAGATATAGTGATTTTCATTACCTTGGAAGCTATTCTATCAATAAAATTTCATTGAGATACTTTGAAAATAAGAGATATATACTTGACTAGCAGAAGTACCCGGCTTTGCTCGGGTAAAAAAGTGCAATTTAGTAGGCTAAAAAGGCCCTGTAAAGATAATTCTAAGGTATTGCTCGATTAGAAATATGATGGACCATTTCAGTTCAAAGAGCTGCAACTACCTTTACACTTAAAGTGTGGTGTAGAAATAACAGGTCATTTGAAAATTTCGTAATCTAACGAAACATAATGTTAGAACTTCAAGTAAAAAAATGCTATGGCAATACATTGGCAAAAAAAGAAGATTAAAAAAATCAAAAAAGAAAGTCCTTCTCGGAGGAAAATCGAACCCTGGTCTCCCGCGTGACAGGCGTGGATACTCACTACTATACTACCGAGGACTTACGTACGGTCAAAGGGATTACTTTATAGTAAATACACTTCCTTAATTGCAAAAGTTTTAATATTGTTTTATTTTGGTTTTGAAATTTATTTATTAAAAATAATCTGGAAATTTTTATATTTTTAATTTTATTAAAATTTTGGACTACAGGCCTCCTTCACCTTGAAAATGGGATTGATGGGCCCATAACGCCCCAGAATATATCTAAGTCGGGTTGGATGACCTAAGAGGTCACCCTTTTATATCTCAGGTCCTCCTCCGGGTAGAGATAGCCTCACACTTCAAATTTCAGCTTCCTAGGTTTAGTAGTTTTCTCATAAATTTACTTCAAACAGACAAACAGACAAACAGACAGACAAACAAACAGACAACCTCACTTTCATATACATATAGATAATGGAATAACAAATTATGCTTATTATAATCATAAGATAAGAAATATAAGATGATTAACATAAGATGGTTTATAACATTTGACAACTATCTTATGGGCTCAAGAATTAATACAAAAAAATATGCTTCTGATAATCTGTTTCATTAAAGCAACTGTTATCATATGAGGTGAAACAGATTAAATATTTTGCAAGCTATACTATTATAAGGAAAACCAAAAAATAGTTACCAAAAATTAATTAATAATGAACAACTAACTTACTTATCCTCTTCAAGCCATGGGCGACTCGTAAGGCTTGACAGCACCCTCGGCCATCTCTCTCTGTCTTTGGCTATGTTCCTAACTTCGCTCCATGTTTGCCATCTCAGGTTATTTCTTTCTGCTTCCGCGCTCTTCCGCCATGTTGTTCGCGGGCGTCCTCTTTTTCGTTTTCACTCTGGTATCCATGTTAAGGCTACTCTACAGCTATCGTTTTGTGGCTCTCTCAGAGTTTGTCCACTCCATCTCCATCTCATACACCTTATGGTCTCTCCTACTGGACTGGCCTTCGTCCTAAGGTAGAGCTCGTTGTTTGTGATTTTTGTGGGCCAGAGGATACGAAGAATCTTTTTCAGACATTTTCTCTGAAATACTTCCAATCTGGTGACATCATTTTCATTTCATTTCCACATCTCTCCTCCATAGAGTAGCACGGAGATTACATTGCTATTATACACTCGAAGCTTGGTCTTACTACATTACATTGCTGTTATACACTCGAATCTTGGTCTTACTACCTACTACTGTATTGGTTTGACTTCCAGAGTGGGTTAAGCATGGCAAAGGCATTTCTTGTCAGACTAAGCCTATGTGTGATATCTTCAGTGGATCCTCCTGTTTTGTTTATTATGACACCGAAGTATGTGAAGGTGTCCACGTCTTCAACACTTCTGCCCTTGATCTCGATTGGGTGGTTTTCCTTGTAGTTTAGTCTCAACACCTTGGTCTTGTCTGTGTTGATTGTGAGACCGATGTTTTCAACATATTTTCATGGCTTTTCAGTTTTTTCCTGCATATGTTAGGGCTTGCTGGATAGGAGGGCGATATTGTCTGGATAGTCCAAGTCTTCAAGCTGGGTGGCAAACTTTCATCTTATTCCTGTTTTCTTTGCCGTTGTTGCTTTTCTCATGATCCAATCTATAGCAAAGATAAAGAGGAAGCGTGACATCACACAGCCTTGTCGAGCTCCAGTTTTTACAGAGAAACACACTGACGTCTGCCCGTTGTAAAGGACGCAACTACTACTTCATCTGTACATTTCCCTTATGATCTCTATGAATAGATCTGGAATTCAATAAAACTTCAGAATATTCAAGAGTTTCTCTCTGTCGATGCTATCGAAAGCTTTACGGAAGTCAATAAAGTTAATGTACAGTGATGCTTGCCACTCAATGCACTGTTCGACAATATTTCGAAGTATGAAAATCTACTCAGCTGTCTCGTGTTCCTTTCTATACGCTGCCTGCTCTTTTCTCAGTTTTTCTTCTGCTTCTTTTCTAACTCTTTCTAAAACAACTCTGCAGAAGACTTTCTCAGGTATGGAGAGCAGGGATAGTCCTCTACTATTGTCACTTTTAGTGAGGTCACCTTTCGTTGGTACTTTAGCTATCATTGATTTCTTGCAGTCACTTGGCATATTGATGTTCTCTCTCACTTTCTCAAGCATGTGCAGTAATTTCTTGTATGTGATCTTGCTACCAGCTTTTAACATTTCTCTACTTATGTTTTCTACTCCTGCTGCTTTATTGCCCTTCAACGTTTTTACTGCTATCTTCACTTCCTCTTCTGTGAAGGAGCCTGTGTTGATTCCTTCGATGTTCTCAACATTACCGATCTCAAACCCATCTTCCTCCACATTTTTGTCACATTCATTCCCAACGTTTAATACTTCTTCAAAGTGTTCCTTTCATGTTTGAAGTATCTGATCATCTTCAATGAGTAGCTTACAAGTTTTGTCTCTCAAACCAGTTGCTGATTGCTTTCTGTTGTTGTTGGCGAGCCCATTTATCATCTTACGTTGATCTTCTCTGACCTTTTTCTTTACACTCTTGTCCACCTCACCCTACGTCATCTCATTTTTCATTTTCTTCCTTTAATCTTTATGCTTTCCAAGTTTAACTGCTTCTCACCTCTTTATGCTCCTTCCTTTTCCTACCCAGGATGTTTTCCACTGTAGACTGTGGTGAAAGCTTCCCATTCTTTTAGTATATTTGCCTCTTCCATGACTGTTTCCATGCTCTTTTCCAGTGCTTCAAACCTGTTTTTTCAACTCTACTGTGAATTGTTTTTGGGCGTCTTTTGTTTCAAAAGTGCAGTGTTGAATGTTGCCCTTTTGCTGGTGTTCTTGAGTTTGTGTCTTGAAAGCCTAAGCTTCACTTTGCCGACCACAAGGTTATGGTCAGTTCTAGCATCTGCACCCCTCATGGCTAGTACATCAGCGAGAGACCCCCTGTATCTGCCATTGGTGATGAAGTAATCAATTTGATTTTTGTCCCTCTTGTTTGTTGAGGTCCATGTGTATTTGTGAATGTTTTTGTGTTTGAAGCATGTGCTCTTAATCACCAGATCGTTTTCTTCACATGACTCAATAAGTCTTTCACCATTTTCATTCATAATGCCTAAGCCTTCTTTCCCTAAAACTTTCTCATCAGTTGTTTGTAGAAATCATCCTTCTCCTCTTCATCTGCATCATTTGTAGATCTGAATAATGGCAGCTTTTACATATTTTGAGTTAAATCTAGCACTAATAATCCTTTCATTTTCTGGATTCCACTTGATTAGGCATTTCCTAGTCTCAGGGCTCAACATGATTCCTACACCTCTATGATGTTGTTCATCTGACCCAGAATAAAGTACAGACTTTCCAGTGTTGATGATCTTCACTTCTCCGAAACCAGTTCATCTTGCTTCGCTTATGCCTAGTATCTCTAAATAGTATTTCCTCATTTCCCTTGCTATTATTGCAGTTTTCTTGGTGGTGTTCATGGTTCTTACATTCCAACATCCTACATGGATGTATCTTTTTAGTGTTAGAAGTGATCTGGTGCATGTCATTCTCAGGTTGGAGACTTCCCGTAGGCTTTCACCTCCAGCCGTCATATGTGTGTCTTCCCATCTGAGGTCGTTACCTTCAGGGATTTCACACTACATGGTTCTGTGACCATAGATAGTTTTGTTTGTTGTCCAAGTTTCCGTAATCGGTAGTTTTTTTACGGGAAGGGGTGACTAGCCCCTTGCCCAACCCTCCTCCTTTCTCATCCTGGCTTGGGACCGGCCATGGCGGAGTTAATTCACAGCTATTTTATTTAAAAATTGTAATAGACTAGCACAACTGCCTTCACATTTCAAAAGTTTATACAATGTGATTTGAATTACACAAGTGACTGGTATGGTTGCCTTCGGAATATGGGAATTCATTTATCCCACTTAGACTCAATGTAGTGAGAAATTCCCCTTGCTGGTTCTCACATGTTTGACTTATCAGCGTTCTACATCGAAGTATATTTCAAAGGGCCAAATTCACTGGAATTGGGGAGTTGAAACTTTGGCACAGTTCTCACTAGTTACAGTATGTTTGCAGGGTGTATAGCCATGCTTTTTCGTGTCAATGTAGTGTAGACAGGTTACTAAGAATCAAGTATAGCGTTTGTTATTCAGTATATTTTGGTAGTCCAGCAAGGGTAAGTGGCTCTGAATGACTTCACGTTAAATCGTCACAACGGCTCAAAATATTGCGTTTCCTTTTTGAGCCACTTGACAATATTTCTAGTTTCACTTGAATTGAGACAACAGTACAAATGAAAGCAAAGTTTTGCAATTCTTTGAGGGTCTAAGAAAACAAATATATAACTCGCTCACATTTCCTGCAACTGACAAGCCCATTTATTGCTCACCTTTTTAGTGGCAAATCCTTTGAGGGGAACAGGCGAATCATTAATATCTTGAACAGACCAGTCAAGACCATAGTTATTTTAAAACCAGAGGGTAACGAGCCTTTCCGATTTTTAATGCACTTCAGTCTTTTGTTGATAATACTTCTCTACATCCTTCACACACCCTAATAGTCAGCCTGCAATCTCCACATTCAATGGTAATGGGACATACTTGAACACCAGACATGCCTACATGCAGTCATAAAAGAACACAGGAGTGATTTACGACATATGGCAATGAAGATGCGATTACCAAGAGAATTAAGAAGGTGCTTTACTGGTTAATACAAAAAAACTTTTCAGGATATGTTAACATATTAGTGTTCATTCAAACCTTCTCTATTGTGGCTTTAAAAAAATTCCCTTCTCTCACCAAGACTTTACAGCAGATTATGTCTTAAAAAAGACACTTAGATGACACCCCTGACTTCTTCAAAACTTTGTTCATTTTGAAGCTTTTTTTAGAAAATATTGAACTTGATATTGTTACAGATGGAGAGTTTTTCAGTACACAATCCTTATGCTTAAAGAAAGTGGCAGGAGATAACATTCGGCATATTTTAACTTGTAAAGGAAGCAGGAGATATCACGTTTTTTAGCTTTATTGACTGGGCAGGTGCTCGAATCCCTGTTAAAAAGACTAGACCCAATCTAAGGAGACAAAGTGCTAAAGCTGTTCAACATAGCTCTAAAACGTATTCGTTGCCATGTCTCTCTCAATTTTCTTGAAGATAACATCAGCGTACTGATTCAACATTTTGAGAAAGATGGAACTGTTTTGGCCCATAGCCTTGACTACGACTGTGCTGTCACATATTTTTGTTGACAAGGAAAGAAGACTATGTGTGTTATTCAAAGAGATTAAAGCCTTGACATATGTACGTTAATCCTATTTCTCAATTAAGGGATCCCAGNAAATCCTTTGAGGGGAACAGGCGAATCATTAATATCTTGAACAGACCAGTCAAGACCATAGTTATTTTAAAACCAGAGGGTAACGAGCCTTTCCGATTTTTAATGCACTTCAGTCTTTTGTTGATAATACTTCTCCACATCCTTCACACACCCTAATAGTCAGCCTGCAATCTCCACATTCAATGGTAATGGGACATACTTGAACACCAGACATGCCTACATGCAGTCATAAAAGAACACAGGAGTGATTTACGACATATGGCAATGAAGATGCGATTACCACGAGAATTAAGAAGGTGCTTTACTGGTTAATACAAAAAAACTTTTCAGGATATGTTAACATATTAGTGTTCATTCAAACCTTCTCTATTGTGGCTTTAAAAAAATTCCCTTCTCTTTCCAAGACTTTACAGCAGATTATGTCTTAAAAAAGACACTTAGATGACACCCCTGACTTCTTCAAAACTTAGTTCATTTTGAAGCTTTTTTTAGAAAATATTGAACTTGATATTGTTACAGATGGAGAGTTTTTCAGTACACAATCCTTATGCTTAAAGAAAGTGGCAGGAGATAACATTCGGCATATTTTAACTTGTAAAGGAAGCAGGAGATATCACGTTTTTTAGCTTTATTGACTGGGCAGGTGCTCGAATCCCTGTTTAAAAGACTAGACCCAATCTAAGGAGACAAAGTGCTAAAGCTGTTCAACATAGCTCTAAAACGTATTCGTTGCCATGTCTCTCTCAATTTTCTTGAAGATAACATCAGCGTACTGATTCAACATTTTGAGAAAGATGGAACTGTTTTGGCCCATAGCCTTGACTACGACTGTGCTGTCACATATTTTTGTTGACAAGGAAAGAAGACTATGTGTGTTATTCAAAGAGATTAAAGCCTTGACATATGTACGTTAATCCTATTTCTCAATTAAGGGATCCCAGCACAAGCAAGCAAATTATATTTCCCTGGCGGTTAGAGATTTCGCTACCTTGGTGACACCCTTGGAGCTGAGGGAGGAGCTGGTGCAAGTGTAACAGCAAGGCTTAACAGTGGATGGAGTAGATTCAGGGAGCTTGTGCCATTGTTAAGCAGCAGAGCTCTGCCATTACCTACCAAAGGTAGAGTCTACCAGGCATGTGTACGTAGCAAAATGATGTATGGCAGTAAAACTTGGCCAGTGACAGGTGAAGATGTCAGCCGCAATGGAGCGGAATGACATGAGAATGATAAGATGGATGTACAACGTAAGTCTAAAGGACAGGCTCGGTTCTAATGAACTGAGGAGATTGAATCTGGACAGTATTGGCAGCTGTATGCAGAATAGGAGGTTTCGTTGGTTTGGTCATGTGGAGAGAATGGACAAGAATGCTTGGGCAAGTAGATGCAGAACAATGAAGATGACAGGAACCACTGGCAGAGGAAGACCGAAGGGAGGAAGTGATAAGTATGGATCTCAAACAAAAAGGTGTCAGCAGAGACCTAGTGAAGGATAGGATAACTTGGACGTCAATTTCAAGAAAGTGTCCAACACATGCTGGCATGTAAAACTGATGTTAAACCGAATATGATGATGATCATGATGGCCATCTATGATTGACTGACAAGCTCTATATCCACAGGTTTTGAGCATGGGTATCACTATTTATTGTCAACAACTGCACAGGGTCAAGTTCCAGTAATTCTCACATCCACGTTGACGTTTTAAAACGTAGAGTTCTTCATTTGGGTATGGAAGAATAAGGGAGTCTCAATATTTGTTACCCATACTCCTTTGGGATAAGAAAGAAGTGTTTCCCAGTGGAGTTTTGATACGTTGAGTTTTCCTATTTTTTAATCTGCCTTTACATCAGAAACTTCAGGTTGTGGTGCTTGACAGAACTAAAGGCAACTTATATCGCCGTTCCCTGAAAAAGTGTTGGGAACAATAGTCTCCCAATTTCCTCTTCCTTTTCCTGTTTTAACTCCTGGCAAAAATACGTGGCTAATTGCGTCTTGTCAGAAGTGCAGAGTGATCATAATAACAATAACATTGAAAACTATTTAATTTTATATTCAAGCACACTATTATAAACCTCACTAACCAAGGCAGTTTGCATTGGCTTGTCTAATTTAATAAGTCTTCTATTAACAAAAAAAATTTTTTAAACGATAATAGGTCAGGGATTGTCCATGCTTGGTTTCTACAACGGAATATATAGTATGTAGTTCGAACTACATGGAAAAGTTCTGTGGAATGAAAGGGTTTGTGTTTTTTGTCGATGTTTAAAGTGCTGTACATTTCACTGAGAGTAATGGAGGATTTGCCAAAAATAACTAAAGACCTGATCAAAGGATCTTCTAAGCTAACCTTCAAAAAGCTGGAATTAAAATCACAAATCAAAGGACAATATTTGTAGTATTTCTGAGAAGCATTTTTATCCAGTTTTGTTTCATATTCCACAGTGAATTCAAGCATGAGAAACTGCTTTTGAGGAGTAACTAAGGTGAACTCCGGTTGCAAGCTATCTCCAGTTATAATGCATAACGATAAAAATCCACAGATATTGGCGTGGATGGCACATCCTTCATAAACTTTGAGAGTTTCTCCTAAAAATTGGAATGACGAGTTGAGTCGCTAAGTATAACGATCTTCCTGAAGGTGTCTTTTGCAACCATAGACAGCATGAAAAAATGATTCAAGTTCAAAGTAGAAAGGGCAGGAAGAAGATTGGCTGAGATTCCATTTGGATAAATTAATGCGAGTAGCAAATGGATTGTTCTAATAACAAACGATAAAGTTGAAGAAATTCTTGGGTAGTTTTCTTTGAACTTCAGATCAAAACCTTTTAAAGTACCGTTCTCAAACAGAAATGACAGAATGCAACCTTGAGTATTAAAATGATTGTGTAAACGCTCGTTGTGTTCTATCTGCACACCTTTCAAAACTTATTTGGTGTGTCTATATACACAGTACTGGATATCGTTTATATTACTAGTAATTTTTTTAAATGATTGGATATTTTCATTATTCAACAGCTCAAAAGCGGTACGGGTGACAGTTTGAAACTGTAAGATTTTTTTGGTAGGTAGCTGCAAGTAGAGTTCGATTTTCAAAAAAGACAATGGAGCTGAGGGCTGGACTAATAGGCAAATCAAGCCACTTGTATATGTATTTAAGATTCATTGTCGAAATAATAATAATAATAATTAAAATAATAATAATAAGGCAAAGGAAAGTACGATAAAGGAAACCTTAAAGAAGGAATACCTAAAGGCTATCAGATTAGTGCTGCATAAATATATGGGCGGTATCTCTTATGAGCTATAGGGGTGAAGCACAGCGATCTTTAACTAACAGGCCTGACAGACATGCCCCTGAAGGCATAAGCTGGGAGCGGGAAATTTGCTCAGTTAGTTGCGAAGTTATGGTAGAAAATGGTGGTCGTGCTCACGTGCACGTTGTGATAGTTTGATATTTGGTTGTGGTTCTAGCTAGAAACTGAAATGAAAGTATTTATTGAAATCTTGGATAAATTCTTGTTTACTTTATCTTTTGTTTACGATACCATATAAATGTTGTGTCACTAATTGCAATGGCAATTATAATAAAGAAAACAAAGTCAAAGTTTATCGTTTACCTAGAGAGAAGGATGATCGTGAAAGAAGGATCAAAGCTATTCCCCGATCAAACCTACCAGATAACTCTAACACAGTTGTCTGTGAGAGACATTTTCCAGAGAACTTTCCCCAGTATAACAGTTTTGGGGAAAAAAGACCTTGTGATCCTCCTTCTGTGTTTACATGTGTGAAACCTTCATTTATTCCTACACCTGCTCCTTCAAAAAGAAAGTCTTTCTCAAGCAAAGTATGTTCAAAGGTACGTAATCAAAAGCCTGACGAAATTGATTCGTTTCTCTCTTGTGGTGTAATCTCCTCATTCGAAGAATTATGCTCCAAGGCATCAAATAGGAAGGAATATTTTGGTGACTATATTTCGTTTAATAGTAAAGATTTGGACTACTTGATTATTCAATCAAAGGACTTTCAAGAAAAGACTGGAGTTCCATGTTTTTAATTTAAAATAGTGAAGGATTTTTCTTTTCATGCATTTCATGCTGGTGCAAAATGCACTGTATCAACCCTTTCAACAAACCGTATCGTTAAAATACTGAAACATTGAAGATACTAGAGTATCTTCAATGTTTAATTCTAAGCCATAAACAAGAAATAATACTGGACCAGATGGACTGTGTGGCTTCTCGTACCTTTGTCGGTGAGACTTGGCTGAGTCCATGAAGAAAACAACAGGTAGTAAAAGAAATCATTAACTGTAGGCACTGCAAAAGTAATTTCCCACACATGTAGAGGTTTAGTTGACATAACAAAATATGTCCTTTCAAGGACTCATTCTTTCGTAATGCTTGGGATTTATACGACTGATCCCCTTGAAAAAAAGTCTTCAAAGTTACGTCAAGGTTCAGGTGGGACATATTTTATAACTGTACAACAAGTTTTGGAGAAAGTGAGAATTCAAAAAGCTAAGCTATTTTTGCAACTTGATATCGATGTTAATAACTAAGCTAATGCTGAACACAATTGTGATAAATGGTCCTATTTACCTGATGATAATTGTTCAGAAATAATTGAAAACATACATACGATGAAAGAATCACTAACTCATGATGTAAAAATGAGTATTGTGTTTATTAGTAGATATGTTTCTCGAAATACTGAAGAATTTCCATCAGATACATACAGTTATTATGATAAATATGGTGATTTTACAAATTCAATTATTCTTGGTGGTCTCAAAATACCCCCAGATAATTATTGTCAGTTATGTTTATTTGGGTATGTTGTATTTCATGAAGTTCAAAAAAAAACTTGTAGAAAATCATTTACGAACATTTTAATGTTATTGTCTGATATGTATGGACTAAATGTGGAAAGAAAGCATGATAACACTTTCTCAAACATACTTTTTAACAACACTAGTAGACTTTTTACAACCAAGGTCATCGATAGAACCAAAACAGAAATTACTAAAGTTGGCGTTAGAGTAAACCACAACAAAATAATTTATTTATTATTTATCTGTGTCAAGTCCTTTATGTAAATACTGTATACATCATGTTTTTATTTTTCAGGAAGAGGCTGATTTTGAAAAAAATGTACGATTTTGTGTTCCAAAACCTTACTATGATCTTTACATTGATGAACTTCTTAGAGATTTGACCTAATTTTGATGAAAGAATAGGACTTAAGCCTTTTTTCTTTCAAAATCCGTTAATATCCCATTTAAGTTACCCGCCTCCAGCTCATACCTTCAGTCCCATGTCTGTTAGGCCTGTTAATTAGAGATCGCCATGGGGTGAAGTGATGAATTGGCGAAAATATAAATTGACTAGATTAGACAGAAGAACGAGGAAACTGTTGAAAATGAACAAGGGCAAGAACCTCAACAGAGTTGTAGACAGGCTATATGTTAAGCAGAAAGATAGCGGGAGGGGTTTGATTGGTATTAAAAATGCTTCTAAAGCTGAAGAAAACAGTCTTGCTTGGTATCTGAAAGATAGCATGAACAAAATGCTAGAAAGGGTAAGAGTAAATGGGCATTTAAGGGTCGAAGAGTCAGTTGATCCAGCTGTCTTTAAAAAGGAGAGAAAGAAAGAACTTATATAAAAATGATAAAAATGGCATGATTAAAGCCATTATGTTCAATATGTAAGGGATAAAGATGACGTGGAATGTAACAATACATGGCTGTGGCTGAAAAAGGGAGACCTCAAAAATTCCATAGAAGCTTTGATTTGCAGTGCTTAGGAAAAATCCTGGAGAACCAGTTATTTGATATTCCATTTTGATAAAACGCCTGAATCATTTTTGTGTAGATTGTGCCACAAAAAGGCGAGAGTGTCATGCATATACTTAGTGAATGTAGCAAATTAGCTCAGCGGGAATTTAAACGCCGAGACAACAACACAGGAAGATATATTCACTGGGTATTATGTGGTAGACATGGCCTTGAAAGAGTGAATGTATGGTACAATCAAACGCCTAAAGAATTTAGTGAAAATGAAAACAACAAAATCTTGTGGGATTTCATTATCCAGCCTGGAGTTATCCCAGTTGTGATTGAGGTACTAGGAGCTGTGTCCAAGGGCTGTAAAAACCATCTTGAAAAGTTATTGGTCGATGAGGAACTGGAATTAATGCAAAAAGCAGCACTGTTGGGTACTGCAAGGATTCTGAGAAATGTTCTCTCAATTTGAGAGCAGGGAAAGAGGAAATCTAAAGCCTTTGATATTTTATTACTGTCTTCTTTTAGATGTAGTCAGCCTGAAAGATCTACTGAATTAATAGAGAAATAATAACAATTACATTAAATGTTATAAAGCAAAATGCGTATGCGTTGAATTGTTTCCTTAATTTAAAGGTACCTTTGTGAAAACTTTATGTTGTACAGGGGTCCAAAGTGTGTCTCATGACAAATAAACTTCAGAATATGAAAACACTAAAAACCACCTACCTAATGTATAAATTAGCACAGTACGCCTGAACTTTCTTTTTTTATAAAAACAGTCATAAGAGAGAGCGCGAGAGAGAGAAGGTTGGAGAATATCAAGACAGGACTTTCAGAACTTATACTGTACACAAGAGGACAACTAAAAACATGAATCATAAAGATAATATTATTCAAATTTCGCCAAAATTACATCAACGTGAGCTACAATCATGTGCAATGGAAGGAGCTGTAGTACCGTTTGTTTTGTTTGCATTTGTGCAGGTTAATTTGCAAGATTAATTTTAATTGGATTACATTTTGGAAGAGCATTGAATCCAATTTTTGTTAAGTATTTCTATCCTGTCATCACAAAGAGCGCTGCAAGACTGCTCTTTTTCAATTAGTAAAAATTGTACGCAAGTGCTTTATGAACGTATTAAGAGCATTTTTTTTTGGTACACACAAAAGTTTGCTGGCTTAAGTTGGTTACGCAAAAGGCTTCAAATACCTATTGTTTATATGCAGTACCTGTTTTTACATAAAATACCTGCAGGTTACAAACCCTAACAAGCACGTGACAACAGAACTTATTAAACTCGTCTGGACGTCAGAGCGAAAAGCATTCGACCAAATGTTGATATCCCAGGATATAGGAGGTTTTAAGTCTTCATAGCTCTCACATCAGATGCAATATCGTTTAGGAAAGAACCAGCTGGATATGTGTATTTCAGATATATTTCTTCGAAGATAAAGAAACAACTAATTTTAGCCTCCTTTTTTAACACCCTTTTTCTCTACCGCAACGCCTTTTTAGCTGATTAAAACTATGACAGCTTGAATTATAACTCACTTCTCAAATCCAATGCCAAACTCTTCTGGTTCTTTCAACAATATTCAAGGTTTACAATATTAAGTTAAGTAACTTTTCTTACAAATTCAATCTCTTAAACAATAACTTTAGTAACAGCCTCTTTTTCCCCGTCATCAAATTCTTTTTTATTTCCTCTTAATTATAATTATGTAGTAAAAAAAATGCTCGCTCTCTAAGCTGTCCTACTAACTCACTTGCAACTAATTCGTACTATTCGTTTATAACATAAGCAAAGAAATTCGTCTTATCTTCCAACTTTCTTTCATCCTTTGTAGCTCCAAAATTACCATGTCAACAAAAAACAAGAGCAGCAGCTTTCTCACATCAGTTAAACTCTCCAGCTAGAGACTTGGGCGACACATCTCCCTTACTCATCTAAACCTACTCGTTTCTTTTTTGTCACTGATTGCTTCTCTGATACACATTTTTGGTGATACTGAAGCTAATATTAATGTACTGCCTCTCATAACTTCTTACAAGTAATTCAAAGGCAAGCAAAAAGTAAAACACCCATTATCACTTATGGGCAAAGATCTCCTACTTTCACGCTTTCTAGGGCATGCTCAGGCCAAACGCAAAAGCGGGTTATACCTTCTTTCATGTTGTCTCTGCGTCTAGTCTTTGGTCTTGCCCAGGGACGTAGGAGCCAGGGGGCAGAGGGGCAATGAACCCCACTTTTTGGCAAACTATGCAAAAGCGCCTTTTCCAAACCCAAATGTGCCTCTTCCAAATCCAAATGTGCTCCTTCCAAATCCAAAAGTGCCCTTTTGGTATAATCCTTTGCCCAAATTCTCAACGTGAGGTAAGACCAACAGCATGTCCAGAACGATATTTGTAAACAAGGCTTTTCATAAGGAAGATTGCCAGCATTGTTTTCGTAACTTTGCATTATCTCTGGATCACACTTTGTCATTGTCGGTCACCTGTCTCTCTCTTTGACGGGGTGGTCATTGCTGATCAGCCGTGACACTCTTCACGAATCGACGCCATAGATTCCGGGTCTGCGCCAGTCAAAGCAACTCCACCATACTTATGTTTGCGATGTCCTTCACGTTTATCTGGCATTCTTGTCTTCGGTCTCCCACGTCCTCTTTTCTCAGGGATTGTAGCAAAGAACAGATCTTTCGTCAGGCTGTCTGTTCTGGCCACGTGTCCCAAAAATCGCAGTTTACGGTCGTTGATAATGTTGATCAGTCTCCCGCATGGTCCGATTTTCCCCAGAACCCAATCGTTCGTACGTCTGTCCATCCAACTTACACGAAGAACTCTACGCTAACACCACAGTTCAAAAGAAGCGATTTTCTTCTTGTCAACTTTCTTCAAGACCCAACACTCTGCCCCGTATGTTGCTATTGGGAATACCAATGCTTGTAGCAGTCGTCTGAATTGAAAGAATAAACAGGAAATCATAATGGACACAGTGATGACAGGTGTCCTTCATGCACGAAGTATGTGCAGTGTGATTTACGTTCAGCCAGGAAACTGCTTCAAAAGCTCCCAGTATCTCAGTCAGATAGTCATAATATCTGAGATTGGACAAAAATCAAACAAGTAGAAGATCATACAAATTGGAGGAGCTTGAAGCTGGTACGTTATGAACTTTTTAACACTGTAAATTTATTTTGTTAATTCTGCCGATTTCTCTTCAGCGATTTTTTCTGCTCGTTCAAAGCAGACTATTTTCAAATTTTTTTCCTTTAAGTCCTCTCATTATGTATTTTGTATGTGATGTTTCCTAATATTTTAGGTTTTGCGGCAATGCGGCGTTCTGAACGTCGAAAGCGTGGAAAGGAAATGGAGTTAAAAGAGTCAACATTAAAAGTTGAAAAACTGACAAGTTCCTCTGACTTCAAGAAAATAAACAAAGCAGATAACGACAAAGAGGCGAAGAATGGAAAGTCTATCGAAGTAAAGCTGCCTTCTTTGAGTACAGATGACTCCATTGCCGATGACTTACAAAAATATGAATCTCTGCGTGTTTCCAAGCCCACAATTAACTTTTTCTGTTCCAAAATATCAGATAAAGAACTCAGTAAACCACAAGTCTCTTGTTCTATAATTGAATCTGACAATGAATCTATCATTAAAGCTAATAGTTCTGATGCAGCGTGCAGCGAGCTATGTTGCACATGACAAGCCATTCCACCCAGGCCAAAAAGAAATTAACCAAGCCTCTCGAAACAAAGCAACCGGGATTGAAAAAAACTCAGTTTCATGGCCATGTAGGAAGATTGTGCACACTGTCAGTTTTTGAGGAATATGATTTCATCACATACTGCTTAAAAAGAGGCACAATCGCGTGCTATTTTTCCTGAGAAGCACCGATATCAAATCTGCTTACATTCTGGCAGAAGGCGGAGGACGCATTTGTATCTGTAAATTTTCTGCAATTAGAAAAAGTGCCAAGAAAAGCTTCAGAAACATGCTCAGTCTCATAGATATGTAGAGGCTTTTGAGGTCTCTCTTTTAAAGTCTAAAGTTAACGTGGGTACAAATTTGGACCAATAATGCAGAAGAAAACAAGATACTAACAGAATGCTACTTATGAAACAACTAAGCAGTTTGAGATTTTTGTTAGAGCAGGGTTTAGCAATCCGAAGAGACAATGACGTAGAAGGAAATCTAATTCATCAGCTCAGTGAAGCTAATTTTCACTCGTTTCTAAATGGTTTACTTTAAAAATACATTGTGATTGTAGACACCAGGAAATAGGCGCCGATACAACTGTTGAACGTGTTCGAGCAAACAAACCTGCAAAAATTAATCATGTATTAATATTAATAATAACTGTGTACTACATTTGTTCATATCTGGTACTTTTTAAAAATTTGAACAGCTTTAAGGCTCTAGCAATTTCACTTATACTCCAACATTTACTACTATTAATACTATTATTACTACTCAACATATTACTCAATATTACTCAATATAACTACTACTGCCTTACTGTAGTACTCTTTCCCAAAACAACTGCCGTAGTATAGTGTTCTCGTTCGTTTCGCTCGCTCAAACAATAATTCTTTTTGGTATTAAATAAACAAGGGGTGTTAATGAACGGGGGGTTGAAAACATTTTTTGAATTAATAGATGGGAGTGAAATAAACCCGGGGATCTTTTCCAAGGTTTCTGTTCAGAAATACAATTTTTTTTTCATTCTTTTGAAACACAACACCCTATAGCTTTTAAAGTGATAAAATAAGAGAAAGGAGAACTAAGGCGAAATCAATGTAAACTAAGATAAATCTTCATATATCTACAAGTTGCACCTTCTCATCATCAAATATGTCACTAAATATATCTTTATTCATATTCGCCATATCTTTCTCCTCTTTTTCTGTACGGTGACGCTCAATTTGAATCAGCTTCTGAATACTGGGTCTTGCTTCGATGTAGTTTCTCTTTATCCCACTCAGATGGCCCACAAATCCACTGGAAGTATCAGCATCCAAGGGCATGGTCCAAAGCTCATCGATGAATGATGTATCTTTCTTCAAATCTGGATCAAAACAGCCGGGGGGACTGGAGCGAGCAGCTTGAGCTGTTGCAAGCTCGTATTACCATTATCGGGATATTCCTCCTTTAATTGATCTCTCTTAACGTTTAATGTAAAGTCTTTATCAATCCCAACGTGATCATTTTTCCCACAGTCAATCTCATCGAGCTCTGCCTGCTTTTGATGTTGTAACAACTCCTCATCTTCGTAATCGAAGAGTTCTTCATCTTCATCGCATGGGGCTTCTCCTCCTTTAGTAGCCATAGACTTCACATCTTTCGGTGGTGTTATCATCTTTCACAATGCTTTGAGTTCTTTTGGCTCGGACATTTTCATCTTTACAAGCTGTTCTGGGAATGTATTTAACTTTACCCCAACTACGTCCATAAAACGCTGCAACACTAACTGATCCTTACTGCCATCGAGAACATTGGTGATCTGCAATGCTTTCAAATGGGCTGGAAAGTCAACGTTGAGTCTGTTTTGACTCTCTACCAGCATGTTCATCATTTCAGTTCGATTAGGCTGAGCAATTTTGTTGGGATTAGCCAGTTATGTAAACATCAATTCCGTTTCTCGATCTCTATGNTTGCCCACAGTCAATCTCATCGAGCTCTGCCTGCTTTTGATGTTGTAACAACTCCTCATCTTCGTAATCGAAGAGTTCTTCATCTTCATCGCATGGGGCTTCTCCTCCTTTAGTAGCCATAGACTTCACATCTTTCGGTGGTGTTATCATCTTTCACAATGCTTTGAGTTCTTTTGGCTCGGACATTTTCATCTTTACAAGCTGTTCTGGGAATGTATTTAACTTTACCCCAACTACGTCCATAAAACGCTGCAACACTAACTGATCCTTACTGCCATCGAGAACATTGGTGATCTGCACCAATGTTCTCAATTCCGTTTCTCGATCTCTATGGTTCCTTCAAACGTGGATGCAAATCCGTGTCGTTCAACTGAAAATCACCAGAAATTCCTCTGCCAACACAGATGTAAACATTATAACCGCGTGTGAGAAGAGCATCCTTAACTTCAGATATATTGTGAGCACTGGAGTTGTCTAGAACGTAGATGTTAAAAGTTTTTACACGTGAAAACATGGTACCGGTTAGGGAGATCATTTATTGTTGCTAGCATCTGTTCTAGTCGACACGAGACACTCGGTGACCAATGGTATTGAATTCCCCTCGGTGGAATAAGCTGGGTGCTAGTTCCCTTGCCTTTAAATACAAATTCTGACGACGACACTGGAGCATCTGGAGACTTGAGTGAAAACAGTTACATGGTCTCTTCGAAGATTATTTTCCTTCACATAGGCATCGCATCCTTTTAGATTTACTGTTCTTTATTGCAGCTGTCATTCCGACGTAGGGTCATCTGATCCCCATTAACAATTTGAGGCTCTGTACCAAAGTTATCAAAAAAGAATTTTCCCACAGTCCACACATTTTTGTGTATTCACATCTATGCTCTATCTTGTTTTCTTGCTTGATTCGGTAGAGCTTATTTGAAAGCTCACAACATATTCCTCTATCTAAGTTTTAATGCAGGGGCTGGGAGAATATGATGGAATTCTTTTCATGCAGTGCTTTAAACTTCTCTGCTAGTGTTTTAAGTCAATTTTTGTAAAACGACTTTGCTTATATCTTAAAATCGACCTATCAGGAAGCTCCATATATCGAGGAACAAGCAGAAGAGCCTTTGCCGAAAGTCCAGCACACAAACTCCATTTGGTTTACGATACCGCTTTTTCGTCACCAGAAACATAATTTCGGTATTTTCCTGTATTTAGCCTGCATAGCAGAGTGATTCAATCTTGATTGCTTTCTTCAAGTTAGATTGGTCATGCTTGAAATCTTTAAGATTGATATAATATTCTCGTGCGGCTAGTGCTATGTATCCTTCTTTATACATTTGATAAGAATGTCTCTTGGTCTTACGATTGAATTTTTGGTCATCATTCTTAATATCTTCCATTTTTTATCGTACCCTTTCTTGTGCTTAACAAACAACTTTCCCAATTTATCTTTCTCGCGCAAGGAATTCTTAACTTTCTCACCATGAATGAATAATCTATCGAGCTCGTCATTCATTTTTTTGGTGTTCCAAAAACTTTAAAGTCAAGATCTGCTACTAAGGACCAAATCGACACGTTGACGTAATGAGTCATTCGAATCAAACGAATGGCTGGGTCTGCACTGAAGCTTCGGACTCAATGTAGCACACTTGGCAGACAATTGCATAACTGTGCCTAGTATTTAAATTTTGCAGATCTCCTCATTCAAATGGAACTTTCTGATGAGACTTGCACTTTGTTAACCATACATGGTCAGATATTCATTAACATTCACATGCTGATTTTTCAATTTTAATAAACGAGAGAATGGAATAAGGTCCGGGAGGCTGGAAAAAATCAAAATTTTATAAGCGGGTCCACTCCACCCCCTCCTTGCGTTGATTTGATACCAGACAATAGGTTATACAGATAATTCTTTGTTAGATTAGAACTGGATATTTTATATCAAGAAGAGCAGAATTTATTCCTTTACGCATGTTACATGCCTGATTTCAGTTCCAGAAGAAGAAATGGTTGTCAAATGAGTTTTTTCTATTTCCCTTCTTGTGATTAGCACTATTATGTAATTTGGGATATAGCAGCACATCTGGAACTACTATCAAAAATTCTCAGCAAACAAATTATAAAAAACTTACAAAGTCCATCAATAAATGCATTTTCTCTGATTAAGTGATATCCCCTGTTGATTTATAGACCTACGCTGCTGGAAATTTTGAATAAACTCATTTTTAAATGTTCCTAAAATCTAATGTGAAAAGTCTTTTAAATTATGAAAGAAACTTACTTTTAAACTTTTTAGGAAAGTTTATAAAGTTTTTAGGAAAATTTCTCCTGTCCCCCACGCTATCTTCCACCCCGAGACTGAGTCGTACATGGAATGAAAAGATGATTATCACCCCCCCCCCAAAAAAAAGAAACAACAAAAGAGTATCATGCCCTGACACAACTCGTCGACTTTCATGCTTTATCGCATTTAGCGTCGAAATATCTTTTAATACTTTCTCCATGCATGTTCCGGTCCTCTGATGCGTTTTTCTTCCTGATGATCTGTTGTTGTGATGCTGTGGTCATTGGGCTTATTGTGGTCAATTTCATGGCTGTTACCGTCGTCATCCCCTCGCCAACTGTCTCTTTCAGTGGTCGGTGATTTTGCGTCCTCTGGTACTCTGTTTAAGTGTGATACGTCGCGGGTAATTTGATGATTGTTCACCGTATTTTCGGCGGATACTAGAGTTATATTTCCTTTATGGTGTACGGGTGTTGCTTGAAGTTGGTCTTCAGTTTATTCTTCTTTTTCTGTAAAACAAGAACTTTATCATCGACATTCAATGTCCTATCTCTTTAATGTCTATTTGCATGATGTCTTTGTTTTGCTTTGGCTCGTTGGTCGTTTTCGTCGATTTTTCCGTGTGCTCTTTCGCCAATCTTTTCGCTGAATGGAGGAACTGTGTAGCAGTTTTTTCGGTTAAACATGACTTTAGTTGGTGGTATCTTGGTTGACGTGTATGTGGTTACTCTGTACGCCATGAGGAAATTTTGGACTTCTTCGATGTATGGTTTACCTTCCAGGTGAGCAGTTGCGATGATTTTTGTCAGTGGAACCATGAATCTTTCTATTTCGCCGTTTGCTTGAGGCCAATACGGAGTTACATGGCGATGGTTGATCGCGTGTCTTAACGTGTATGTCTTAATATCCTTGGAGCGATATGGTGGACCATTGTCAGAAACAAGTTCTTCCGGGTATCCAAAGTGTGCAAATGTCATTGAAAAAATCTTTTTTAAGTGTCTCACACTTGTAGTGTCCGTAAATATGACGGCTGGGTATCGGAATCTGTCGTCGATCATAACAAATTCATATTTGCCGTCAAGAAAGGATCCAGATAAGCCATGTGGACAGTTTGCCAGACTTTCATGGAAATCGTTGTGGATTGTACTGGTGGTGCTTTTGGTTTTCTTTGGACTGCTTGGCATTAGATGCAGTGAGTTGGGTGTTCTACCTTCTCGTCCATATCTAAGAAGAAAACCTTACTTCTTAGAAGTACTTTAGTTTTTAAAAGTCCTTGATGTCCAACATAGGCTAATTTTATCGTAATTCTCTCTAGACATCCAGGTATAACGATCCTCCTATCTTTGAGAATAATGCTTTGTTCATTGTTCAGTGACAAGGTAATTTTGAATCTCTTATACAGTTTCAATGTTTGTACTTCTTGATTGCCCTTTACTTGATCTAATTCATTCCTGCTATTGCTCGTAATCAGCTACGTCAATCTTTGTAATATGGGATCGGCTCGGGCAAATGTTTTTACATCATCGATAGTGAATGATTCCGAAATACTGCACTGAATTGTCTGGTTAATTTGAGCTTCACAAATTTTTATTTCGTCTGTTCCAGTGGTGGAGATCGGGTGTCGACTGAAGTAATCCGAGAGATTGTTTTGGGACGACACGTATTCGGCGTCGAAGTTATCCCTGTGCTCTTATTAAACGTCTCTCGATTCTTGGCAGTGGTTCTGAATTCGGGTTATTCAGAATGTTTATAATTGCTTTGTTATCGATGATCAAAGAAAAATGGCGTCCATAAAGGACTAGTCGGTTCCGCTCACATGTGTGCACTGCCGCCAGGCACTCTCTTCCAATTTGAGCATACCGCATTTCGGTCTCAGATAATGATCTTAACATGAATGATATAACAACGGGGTCCATGTTTTCGGCAGTTTTCTGTAATAAAATTAATGATATGGCAACTGGGCTTGCGTCTCAGTACACTGCCACAGGTTTTGTTTCCCCGTAAAAACTGATATTCGAATTTTCTGAAAGACAGTTTTTCAACTGTTGGAAAGCTATTTCGCATTTCTCGTTTCATCTGAAGAGGGCGTTTTTGTGTGTTAACAGTCGACGGGAAAACGTCACCGTGCTGTAGTCTTTTCTGTAGCGTCCTCTATTATATCTTGATTCTCCAGCTTTTCGATTTCACTTTTTACTTTTTCTTTGAGTGCAAATAGTATATGTCGTGCGGGTTGGGCAACTGGTTTTACCGTATCATCGATATGAAGTTCTATTTTAAAGAATGTAAATTTCCAATCTGTTTCTTAAAAACACTGTTTTGTATTCTTCGATGGTCGATAGAAGACGTGCTGGGATGCTCGTATTTAGTGAGTACTACTTGGGGAGTGTTAAAATATTCAATTCCATTGCTGTCTCACCATTCAAGAGATTTATTTCTATGTTCTGTATCAATTACGTAAAAGTCTTTCGTTGTGAGTCGCTGTTTAGTTTCAAAAATCAACGAAATTAGGCCTTTTGTTTGTAACGAAAGGTCATTTTCCCCACAAGTAATAAGTTTTGTGTTTGTTTTTCTCAAAATTAATTGATTTTTGCATTGTTCATTTATTTTCTTAAATGTTTTGAAATTCAATATGTTTGGACTTTATTTCGTTTTATCCTTGTATTTCCGACTTTCAAATTTCTCATAAATAGATCTAAACCATTTATCACGTGCGTTTTCGTCACTTTCAGAGTCATGAATAAGGTGGAGTCACGTTGTTGACGGATTTTTTCCCTTTTGTCTGTTTGACTGCACGACAACAACAAGAAAAATGCCCCAGTTTGTTGCAATTGTAACAAACCTGTTGGGATGCTGGGCACTTTGTTTTGTGAGGGAATTCTCCCCAACATCGAAAACAATTCTGTTTTGTTTGTCTATTGCTATTTCTTCTTGTATCAATATGTTATTTAGTTCTTTTGAAAACAAATTTCGTGAATACTTTTCCTTCGTCCCCAATATATTTCTTTACTCATTCAAAACACAACGGATTCTTTTACAAAAATAAAACTAAAGTATAAGTCATTCTTATGAAAGTAGTACTTTTTTATGTGGCCTCAGAAAAACTTGACTAAATGCAAAGTTAATCATTTTAGTAGTATGATTGATGAAACGGTGGAAACAAGGAATGCATTGGCAATTGGCTGTGTGCGGCCTGATCATTGGGTATGTCCTGAAAAGGGCCATTTTCAGAAGGTCCCAGTGTGACATTTTTTGCTGGGTTCAGAAAAAGCTTTCGTGTTTATACTGTTGAAAACGCAGGGATGAAAGATTCACTTTAAAGTATACTTAAATGCTTTGAATACGAGTACACATACCGACTTAATCATTATAATAACTTTCTAAGTGTAAAAGACACCAATAAAATTATTGTCTTGCACGTAACAGAAGATGTCCTCTTGATCGTTTCAATCTGGATTTATCAATTTTTTCCAAAGAAACTAAAGTTTGTTTATGCAAAACTACTTACTTTAAAAATGAAAATAAATTAAATACCAGAGACTTTAAGCGTTTAATAGCCAATGGCGTAGAGTGACTCTCACCATTGGGTATTCACTGCCAGGGGGAAGCAGGGAGGGATTATGGAGAGAGAACTGAAAATTGCCATGGAAGAAAAGGCTAATGGGCCACAAAGGATTAGTGGTGATTCGTATTAAGTTTTCAATTTATATATCGTGCATAAAGGTCACGGCAAACAATAACACATTGATTCAAACAAGACATATCAATGAAAAACATGTAATATTACAAAATATTTAATCAAATTTGTATGGAGCTAGAAAATCAAGTGAGATAATTTTTTTAAGTGAACTTTTCAACTATTTAGAATTCGCATATAAATCAAGTCTATTCTCCGGTCCTTCATGGAACCAAATGCATTAATATTTTCTTCATGAAATGATTTGTTTGAATAAAGATTCGAAAGAAGACTCTTCTGAATAGAAAAGAGTAACAGCGATGCCAAGTGAAATTTGGCTCATCGTGTTTCTATAGGCATTCTTGATTCGCTTTTATGCTGAGAAAGAATGCTCTACCGAGGCTAAAGTTGTAGGAATCGTTAAAATAAACTCACAAAGTTTAGCCACCTGAGGCATGGCTTTAAATAAGCCTGTCATGAAAAGCATCTCCAGAATGGCATGAGGAAAAAAGAGTCAAAAACTCTTTAGAACTATAAAAAGCTCTAACCTCTGTCTCAAGCTTTACATGGTCAAAGTGGCAACCATGAACATTTAACAGTGAATAAAAAGCAGAACTCGAAATTTCTCTGCCATGTCGCTCCAGTCTTTCTGGATCAAGAAGTTCGACAAAGGAAAGAGCTTGCAGGAAACTGAACCTTATTGCAATTTGCTGCAGAATATGATCAATGATTTCAAAGAATAGCCTTCTGAAGCTTTGTTTTAACGCCCCTTCAAATGTTACTCTCTTTCGAGGAGGCTCCGATTCAAACTCAAAATTATTGATCACAGGCTGCTGCTAAATTTGCTGAAAAGACTGATCAGTCCTCATTCTAGCAATAATACCCTCTACCTCAGTGACCTTTGCATTACAGTACGAGATGTCAAACCTCTTTGTTTGTAGAATAGTAAATAATATTTCTGTGTGGGAAAATATACTTTGGAAAACTTCAAGCAAAAATAAAAACTCAGCAATCTTCAATTTCGAGACATATCCACTTGCAGCATCCACAGTGCCATCATACCATGGCTGCGGACTATCAGTAATGTCTTCAAAAAATGCTAGAAGATCACTTAAAATAGAGTGAATCCTCCCGACCAATCGAGCATTCGAGTTCCACAGAGTTTCGGACGCACTTTGAACTCTACGTTTCACAAATTGATGTATGATGTAAGTTGGAAGAGCGTTTTGGAGAGCGAGAAAAGAATGGGGAAAGCCCAGTTAAAGTGGAGAAAAATTGTTTGCAGGAATTTATCTTGCGAATACTTTGAGAAAGAACAAGATTAAGCTTATGAGCATAGCAATGAACAAACGAGGCTTCGGGGTGTTTTTCCCTAACTCTTGCATTAACTCCTGGTATTTCACCAGACATAACAGAGGCACCGTCGTATGTCTGAGCAACAAGTTTGTGTCCGACTTTATATTCCTCAAGCTTTGATAAAGCAAGCTGAGCTATTTTTTCTGCACTTCTCTTCGAGCTGCAATCAATAAATTCAACAAATCGTTCACAAACTTGGAAATTCGAAATGTATCGATAAACAACAGATATTTGTTCCTTCTTCGATACGTCTGGTCTTTCATCAAGCTCAGTTGCTACAAAAATGCTTCAATGAGCTCGAAAATTATCTCCTTGGTCATGTGCTGTCCAATACAGAATATTAGGTCATTTTGTATTTGAGGGGACATACCAGAAAACACAGTAGCATTAGGAAAATGACTTCTTAAAATGTCATCGTATTGTTATATCAGTTTTAGAAACTTTACGCAATTACCTTTATTCCTGGACTCTTCGTTCTCCTCGTGACCCCGGAAAGAAAGTTCTTGCTTGCCAAGAAAATAAACAGCGTCGATTAATCTTCGCATTGTCTCCCTTTTTCTCTTCACATTCTCATTGAAAATCTTAATGGACCGTTGTCTCTGGCTGTCCATCACAAAATCAATTCTGTTTCTGCTAAATATTTTGAGTTGAATCATTACATGATTGTGCGCCTGTGGCCATGTTTTCTCGATGATTTGCTTAAATTGTTCAGATCCTTTTAGTCAGTTTTGTTCCATACTCCTGTCTCCGGAATAAACAACAAACAAGGTCAGCAATGCAATCTATTTTTATCGTCTGAGCAACAAAGCCAGTTAATTCTTTCATACGATTCTGTCATAAAATGGTGTACAAACCCTCCTTTAAAAGGCTGGACTATGTCAAGGCACGGTTTTGGTCTCCCAGCTTCAATTATTGTCTGTCTTTCAGCAAACGAAAAACTTGAAAATGATTTACCAAGTAACATTGCAATAACATCATTACCAACAGACTCGGTCATAATATTGTAAAGTAGATATCAACAAATTAACAGGCAGGCTAAATAATATTCACTCAAAGAGTTTGTTTGAAAAGGCCTGGTTCGTCACTCACCCCTTTTGAATGTAAACGTGTGCATTTACCAGCTATTTAATTTCCGGAACTCCAGCCCTTATGCTTCAAATTCCGGAAAACAATTTTGTAATCATACAACACCTTTTTCAATCACACTTTCAATCAGGGGACAAGATTGGAAAAATATCTTGTTTAGGAAATAATTTGAAAACTTCAGAAATTTATTGCCGGAATGTGAACAGCAAATTATTTTTAGCATTACTACTTTAACAAATGAACTTTCTAAATTATCTTCATTCAATCAATTGGAAAGTGTTAAATAGACACAAATGATTATTACTGAAAACAACCAAAATTCGCAATGCAATGTTTTCTTTTAATTGTCCATTACAATCCTGAGAAGGATTCAATACATAGAATATGCATTGGTTATTATTATTATCTCGAATTGACATGATGTTTAACAAACGGTTTGAGTATGAAATTCACAAAAAAAGCCAAAGGACAAACCCCTGCTCCTTTGCACGACTCTGCTGCAAACGAGGTGTCAAACTTTCCATGAATCGTCAGCAGGTTAAGCCAAAACCCAGGTCACTCTTTTCTTCAGTTTCTTACTTGCTGTGAAACTGACTTTTTACTAGGAAAACATCATTTATATCGGTGCAAATGTGAGAAACAAATTTCAATTCCGATTGTTATCCGACATAACGAGACCTGTCAAAACCTTGATCGAGGATGAGGCTGGACGGTGAAGTTTTAAGACCTGTTTTTCCATTGTTTCAGCGAATTAAAGATTAATTTATATTGGAAATCAAGCAATTTGATTGATTAAAACTAGCCGGAAGAGATTTACTGTTTATTTCCTGACGTGGGATGACTTAAACAAGAGAATAATCCAATCCAAGGACCACGGCTTTGCATTTGATCACAATTCAATCGGTGTCGATTGGTATTCGCCAGAGAAACACGTTTTCGATAAGGAAAACCCTATGAATTAACATCTAGCGTCGCAAAATGACGGGAAAGGTTCATGGCCTTACTTCATGCTTAAGTCCCTGATTAAGCAAAATTTAATAATTTGAAAAATTATTTCCACAAAATCTCAGGGTATTCACTGAATACCTTGCATACCCTGACGCTTCACCGCTGCTAATAGCATAGTTTTGAAAAATGCTGTGAGTGCTGTATGCATGGTGTCTGATTTTGTAGTGACGTACGAGACACAAATCCCGTTGTTTCTCTGTTTCGTTTTACACAAAGACAAGCATGCCCCGGCCGAGAAAAGGGGTCTCTGAGACAATGAACCTATTTTTAGAACTGACCTCTCTTCCATGTCTCGTGGATCACGAGATCGCAGAATGGTGTCAACTATAGAATGCTATTATGTAACATAAACATAATCATCGTTGATTTTCACTCCATCGTGGATGTTCGCAATGACACAACACATTGTTGAATGACCTTTGTAACGTCACACTAACATGTCAGACAATACCTAGTCATTTACAAAATCGCAATCGTGCACGGCACGGCATCAGTTGAATGCCCTCTTCCCTTGTTTTTGCTCAGAGCGAATCAAAGTTCACCCGTTTTAGTTTTGCACAATGTGAAAGTAACTTCAACTATAAATAGGTGTGGGGCCGATGGACACCATTACCCAGATTTCAGTATCACTATCAGGAGGTAGAACCTGTGCTGTTGAATTTAAGCAAGTAATACTCATTCCTATTACGGTTTGATCTGGTACTCACTTAGCCTTGAGGACTTCTATGAAGATATTCCTTGGTGTAGAGTTAAAGGTTGAAAATTTTCTAAAAATCAATAAAACCTACCGCTGCTGACTGATTCCCCTCCCATCACATTACCAATCGTCATAAGGTTACGTATTACCACAGTAATACGTAACCTTGCGAGCAGCAAACAGAAATACGACCTTGGGATTCTTTGACGGTTAAGTCTCCTTTCAGGAGGGACATACACGTCGTGACAGGATACTCCTGTCAAACCATATTTGCGATGAGTTTTATTACAAATTATTGGCATTTAATTGGTCAAGATATCACCTATCTAGACTTCTGTGAGTATTTTAACCGATCTTTTGCTTTAACAGGTTAATTTTTGTGAAGTTTCATTAGGTTCCCAAAATTCACACACCTTTGGAACCCCCATTCAATTATATATATATATATATATTTAAATATATATATATATAAAAGTAAACAAACAAACGAAAATAATAGAATAGAGTTCTTCTGCTACTATTACAGTGCTCGATGGAAATCCAGAGCGAATATGCAAGGTAAAAGAGAAAACTCAAAACTTGTGTGTAGAACTTAAAAGTTTCGTGTCTTACACTTATCAGCTTGTATAGCTGATGAGTGTAAGTCACGAAACTTTAAGTTCTATCCACAAGTTCTGAGTTTTCTCTTTTACTTTGTATATATATATAGAACGGTAAACAAGAGAAAAACTCTAGATTTGTGTAGTACTCAGAGTTTCATGTTATTCACACTCATCAGCTATACTAATTGAAAAAATTACAAGAACGGTATATAGAATCTACATGAATTCACAAGGGAAGTGGATTGTAAATACCCACGGTAAAAACTAGTTATCCTCGTAAGTTGTAAACAAAGGATACTAATAAAATGTGATGTAAAACTGCACGAGATCAGTCCTTTGATTTATACTTAGCTAGGAGGAATTTATTTGTGTGCCGGCACTTCGATATTAATTCACTTCTTTTATTTAATAGATTACCTTTGTTTTCATAAAACAGAATTTCAAACTTCTCTTGCAGACAAAGAGAACAGCTTCGTGCATTGATTGAATAACTTTTAGCACGTTTAACAATGGACCATTTTAAGGTCGGAGTGATGTTGTGCTTTTCTTTCAGCTCCCAAATGTACGAAGATAGTGACGTGTTGTTTTTGTACTTTTGATTGTTAAATGATTGCTTGTGACCACTCCATCGTGTCTTGAACTCCTTCTCCGTTAAACCAATGTAAGTTTTAGGCGGGAAGTTGGGTGCTGTTACGTCGCATTTGTATATAACGGACGACTGTCGACAATTACCATTTAATGGGCACTTCTCTTTGTTTCTGCAGTTGCATTCTTGTGGCGTTTGATTAGGTGTTACTGCAACCCTCGCATTGTGATGTTTAATAATGGCGCCCATATTCTCGGTGCAGCTGTAGCTTACTTTAACATTATTTTTGTTAAATAGTTTTTTTAGGTGGCTCGATTTGAAATGCTTGTTAAGTAGTGACAGGAACTTTTTTGCTACGTTGGTCGACACATTTTTGGAAAACGGTGGGTTGAACCAGATTACGTTGCGCGTGCGGTTTCTCCTCCTCATTGCTGGTTTGGGTTTATATATATATATATATATATATATATATATATATATATATATGTTCGTATGAACTAATACGAAACTATGGAAAAAGTATGAAAAATTAGATATCTGGTAGCTTGATGATTCAGCCAATCTCGAAATTTGTCACCAACAGTGCTGATATCACCTCTGATGTCTATCGTATTGCAATTCAGTACATATTGAGGTGTTTGCACGTCACCGTATACACAGTCTGGGTTACCACTTAGTCCAAATTTAAGCATGTCGCTGACATATCGGCCATAGTCAGAGCGAATTCGGTTTAGGCTTCGATTTAGGTCACAGCCAGCAGATTTTTCTGAAGATGTCGGAATTTATTCCCTCAGCATGAACTAGGAATTACTCCAACGTCTATTCAACACAAATTTCATCCGTAGGTCATAAGACATTTTTCACTCGATTTGATTTGACAGGATATGTATTCGTGTAGATAGAGGCTATTGCGGTGAACGTTGACTAGAGGAGACGTTGCAGGCTGATGGAACAAATGCGAGTCTTTCATTGCACGTTTACGCAGGGTCTTCTTCTTGAGTCTTCTTAAGTGTCCTCCAAATGAATTAAACCATGACGGAGTGAGTTTGTGTGTGTCAGTTCCAGGTGCAAAACGAAACAATATTGAACAATTTTTAGAGTTAAAATCAAGTGCATTGATGGCTGAAAACAATTTGAAGTTATATATCTAAACAAGAGTCCAAATGTTCGTTGAAGTAGTTTTTATGAAATTGAGAGATTTAATCTATGTAAATAGTTCTGTTTTAACAATGTTTATTGATGGTAGTTTTACTATTTTCTTGCTGGAATCAGGCAACTGATTCCAGCAAGGAATAGTTCTGACATAAAATTTATTTTGATTGCTTCTGAATGACGGGATTGTATTTGCTGAAACCTTGATGGATGACGAAACGATGGAATAATCATTGGTGGAAGGTTGACATTTAGGAGGCCAGAAATTATTTTGTAGAATAGTGCAAGGTCTGTTGTGCATCTACGATGTTGTAATGATATCCACCCCAATTCTCTGATGAGGCCAGTTAGGTTGGCAGTTGGGCTGTAATCATAGTTGTTTAACACAAAACATGCTGCGCGTCGTTGTACAGATTTCAACTTCTCAGAATGTTTCTGTCTCTTCGGATGCCTGGAGGTTCGATTCCACAGAGGACTGGAAGGACGTTTGTTGGAGTTGATTTGATTCAACCGTTCGCTCACACACTCGTTGGGGGATATGCCAAACTTCTTACAGTACCCTGCAATTGAATGTCATCATCAAATACGCCTCCCGTCGTTTGTCGATATTGCACTAAAATCCAATATTTATTGGATTTTTATTTGGACATTCCTTCGAAGAGTTTTGGCGCCTCACCAACCAAATCCACTCATACTTCCCTGACAAGGAATGAAATGAATGAACGACACACCATGCAAAAAGCCGGCTCTCTAGCAGCCTCGCTCTGGCAAGACTTAAGTTCAATATGGGACATCCATTGCAGAGGAAACTGCAATTAGCAGTGAACACGCCATGCTCTGAAATGTGTGGAATTTATTTTGTTAAGCTTTCAGGGAAGTGTAATTAAAGAGAAATGAAAACCGTAAGGAAGACATGTTGAAATAGCTTTTCTACCACGAGACTGATTTTGTCCCCGGAGGAAACAAGTTTCATATTTGCAAACGGCCAGTGGTCACGTAACATGATGTTGGCAAGAATTGGATATTTTGAATGCTGCTTTGGTGGGAGGAGTAAATTGGGCTCCCTGGCGAGGCCTGTTGCATTTGCCAAACCATACAGAGTTACAGTAAAATCATGCACAGCTAAATCAATGCACACGAACAACGGAGTAAACACAAACACAAGGTGTTCTTTACATTTACATCAAGCATTAATAATCAATAAATAAGCTTAGAAACCGAATGCCCCAGTAATCTAATGCGGTTAAACAGTCTTGTTTTGTCAAAAGTTAGAGAAAATATTAGTGCCTTATTTAGTTTGCGGATTCTTAAAGAGGTTTTGAATGTTAATTTCTGTGATGAGGGTCATTAATTGATCACGTCAGCACTTTCACTGTTTTGCCACAATTGTGTCTCTACCTCCCGTGGTGTGTATTTTTAGTTTACACAAACACATGTAAGGCCTAAAGGAACATTTCAGAACCAGTTAATCGCCTTTTTATCACATTAGTTTATTCGGTTGTTTGCAATAAGTGACAAATTTGTTAGTTTGTTCTTTAGTAAAACAATTTGGACCGTTTTAGTGTTAATGAATGCCAGAATGAAAAGATTGAGATGAACCGTCAATTTTTGTTCGTATGTATGTATCAATTTTCTACAAAATTGAAACTTTATAATCTATTAAAAGGCTAAAAAGTCGATACAGTACAATACAAAATATGCTCAGAAAGAAAAATGATGTATACGTATATCATTGACATCTCAAATCCTCTCTTTCACTCATGATTTGCCCCTAAAAATAGAATGTCATCAAAAGCACGCTGAAGTATATATTTTTAATTAATAATTCATGTTTGTTTCATTCTGTTTGATGCTCTTACATTTTCCATGGGGGAAATCATCGCTGAGGGGAACAAATATCGATCTTAAAATGGTATCCCTGCAACTGAAATAAGGGGGTGTTTTTATAGGTAATCATCTTCATTTGTAATTGTATTTGTATTTAATTAAAATTGTACTGTATCGACTTTTTAGCTTTATAGTTTGACCTAAAATATGCAAAGTATATTTTAGGTCAAGTCCTCTTTGATCTTATGTTTAAATGAGTTGATATTGTTTACAAATTTTAAGCCCCATCGGAAATTATTCTCCATTTTTGACCCAAGTTAAGATTTTTTGGTATGTATTACTTTTACAAAATGGGATGTTTCATTTTTACTTGAATCTTTGTGTTAATCAACTCTAATTGAATGGATGGAATATTAAATCAGCATACGGAAAAGGAGAAGCTCTAGAAAGAGGTAATTACAGAGGATTAAAGCTAATGGACCAAGTCCTTAAAGTTGTTGAAAGAGTTATGGAAAAACAAATTAGAAGTGAAATAAACATTGATGACATGCAATTTGGTCTTATGCCTGGATGAGGAACTATTGATGCCAATTTTATCCTTAGACAAATGCAAGAGAAGTACCTCCGGAAGAACAAGAAGCTGTACTTTGCCTTTGTGGATTTGGAAAAAGTCTTTGACAGAGTGCCAAGAGAAGTTGTTTGGTGGGCTTTACGGAAACTAGGAGTAAGTGAATGGCTGATTAAGGTTGTTCAGGCAATGTACAGAAATGCTAAAAGTC
>RDPX01000048.1:2199830-2218324 GCA_003991215.1 Morbakka virulenta
ATCTGTGACCACCATTCATTCTTCATTCTTCTAAGGTCGCGTCGCAAAACTGCTTTGTGTTCTTTGAAGCCTGACTCTGTTTCAGGATGAACTAAGTTGGTATCTTTAAGGATCGTTTTATACATCTTTCTTTTACTTTCTAGTAGCTGCTTGACTTTGTGGTCATTGTCATCAAACCAGTCCTTATGCTTTTTTGTATACCCAAGCAATTTTGCTCCCACTGAGTACACTTGGTTCTTAAATTTCTCCCACGTTCCATCAAATTCAATCTTATCAAATTTGTCTTTCAATGTTTTGCACACGTCCAGGTCATTCAGTTTGGCAACGTCGATGCACTTTGGAAGTTTCACCCCATTTATCCGAACTTTTTTACGGATATACAGTTTAAACTTGCCGCGAACCATTTTATGATCAGTGTCACATTCCGCACTCTTCATCACACGTACATTACACACATCACAACGGTCACGCCTCCTGTTGATAAAGAAGTCGATCATATGACCATGTTTAGATTGGCGTTAGTCCACGTAGCCTTGTGCCTCATTTTCTGGTGAAAAAGTGTATTGGCTATGACCAAATTGATACATACATGCATACATACATACATACATACATACATACATACATACATAAATACATACACAGATAGATAGATAGATAGATAGATAGATAGATAGATAGATAGATAGATAGATAGATAGATAGATAGATGGATGGATGGATGGATAGATAGATAGATATGAAAAAGCAATTTGAAAAGGAGTATAAACGGCGTGCACAATTGATTCTCTAAACTGAATGTCAGAAACAAGCTCAAAGCTATCAATACATGGGCAGTGGAAGAGTTAAAGTACGGAGCTGGAATTATCAACTGGAACGTAAATGAAGTACGATCTTAGTAGAAAAACTCGGAAATTGTTTACCGTGCATAAAGGACTTCACACAAAAGGTGATATAGATCGACTTTATATTAATCGAAAAGAGGGTGAGAGATGATTATTGAGTTGTGAAGATAGTACCTAAAGAATTCAACTGATACTTTGTTGCAAAGTGTTTAGCATGTAGGGATTATAGATGTTGAGAACTGTGTCAAAAAGTCCGAGTTTAAGAGATTTTTGAATGGACATATGTATGGTCAGTTTATGGGATATATTTCAGACACCATTGATAAAGAGGCATCTTGGAAAAACCTCAGTTAGTGTGATTTAAAAATCCCGACTGAGGCAGTTATATGTGCGGTGCAGGACCAAGCCATTAAAACTAATTTTGTGAAGCATAACATTAATAAAACTGCAGATTCACCGAACTGTTTATTATGTGGTCAGAAAGGGAAAATAGTAAGCCATGTCTTTTGCAAGTGTACCACATTAGCACAAAAAGAATGTAAAAGGAGACACGACAAAGTTGCACAGATTGCCCACTGGAAGCTAGGTGAGAAATTTCAATTAGAAATATCTGAGAATTGGTATGATCGAAAAGCTGAGGTTGTAGCTGAAAATGCTGATTATAAGATCCCATGGGATATGATGATTCAGTGCGATAATGATATTGAGACAGTAAACCGGACATAGTCATCATTGATAATAGGGAAGGGTCTGTAATAATTATTGAGATAGCGGTACCAGGAGATAGAAGTATATCTAAAACAGAAAAATTTGTGATTGAAAAATACCACGACTTCAAACTAGAAATTAAGCGACTCTGGATTTGAGCAAAGTTATGGTGGTACCAATTGTTTTGGAGGACTAGGTAGTGTTTCAAAAATATTTCCAAACTTCAAAAAGGATATTGGAATCCAGCTATATCCGTATCCTGTTCAGAAAACTGCTATATCAGGGACAGCTAGAATAATAAGACAAGTATTAGAATGCTACAATGTTAGGAAAGTTATGAGAAACGTTTGGCTATTGGTAATAACCAGCTTCCAACAGTAATTCCTATAGTAATGGGTAGGTTCTTGTAAACCAACATTTGTCTTCAGGGACCAGAAATGGATTTGCACGCTTTATTGCAGACCACACGTGTTTCAACGGGATAGAAACATTCAACATATATATATATATATATATATATATATATATATATATATATATATATATATATATATACACAGACAGAGAGAGGTGAGGAATTGATTGATTGATTAAAGTTGAATTTTTTAGTTTACAGACCGTTCGTTTGTTTTCCTTCTGAAGGTAGCCCTGCTCGGAAACTGTGATGAAGACATACAAAATGCGTGTTTCAACTTTGGGAAAAACTTAGGCTTATCCTTTCAGGTAACTCTTGTTTTTTACTTACTTAAAGAACTTTCGGACTAATTTGAAGGAAATTTAATTGAACGAGTTTCTGGTTCATAATGGTCTGTTACTTAAATATAACCCCACTTTTTACCAATTCAGTACTATTCATAGCCGCATGAATAAGCCTGATAATTTATGCCTGACTACGTTTCAAGAGATACTTTAATGATCATTGGCTAGTTAAACTGATGGAAAATTCCTTTCAAGCAGCAGCCATTCCGTAGCAACCTACAGTAGTGATGCGTTTTTCTCTTATTTTGATCCTTAACAGAATTTTAGTTTTAAAAACTACAGTTGGAAATGATTACGACAACTAGTATTATCGCGAGAAACTTTATGATAATAAGTACGTCCACAAAGGTCAACTAACCGAAACTTTTCAACTGTTCAATTGTTCTTTGTTTTTGAGGAGATGAAATCTTGACAGTAGAGTTGTTAAATTGAGATATTTTTAAAAGTAGATTCCCATTAATACACTAAAACGCGTTTTCTCTCATAATACTTCAGATACTTTTTTGACGAGTTAAACACCATAAATCGTTTGAATTTTTTTTATTTTATGGACTCAGTAGAAGCCATTGATGTAGGATATATATCATGTCGTGAGTCGTAAGCTTTTTGTGAGCTCTTTTTCGATAGATATTTCTCCCATCATTAGACTTCTGAAGTAATTAAGCATAGCTATTTTGTACTTCGTAATTGCGAATGTGCTTGGTGACATAAAGTTGTTTTGAGGAATGGCGCCATACCTATCCTGTGTTTGTTGTGTTTCTTTTCTATAATGCTGAAACCCATATTTCTGGAAGAGTGTAAGATATGCTGTTAATCTGATTGCTGTGCTGTAGGGAATTGATGGTTTCTTTTGTTTTTCTTGTTGTGGTATTTATTTCCCGGTCCAGAGTCTTTTTTTCCCAGCCAAAGGTGCGATCTTTTGTTCAGGATTGCCCCGCAATTTCATGGCTTTTGGTGTTACCTTTTTTGAACAGCTTTCTTATTTTCACCTTTTCTTTGATTCAAGGAACGCTTTGATTCTCCAATATAGAGGGATGGACAGTCCTTCCAATGTAGCCTGTAAACTTTATTGTTTCTCTCTTCAAGTTAAACTGGGTCCTTTGGCTTTCAAAAATAGCATCCTAAGGGTATATGTTATGAATAATGAACACTTGATATTATGCTGTCGGTGTGTTCGTCTTAGCTGTTTACTGATGCCTTTGACATAGGGAACACATATTTGTTTTACAGGCTCTCATTCTTCTTCATGATTACGCCTGCTAGCTTTTCGTAATGGTCACTGAACATCTCTAGTATGGTATCCATTAGATAAGAAAGTCTTGAAGATATTTGTCTTATTTTCAGAGGTCGTATTGGTTTAAAATGATGCTTCTTGCCTTCCAAACAGAGTGGTGATAACACCACGACGAGTTAAAACTGGATGGTGTGGTGCGTTATCAATGTACTGATGTGTGTGAGTTGGTTTCCTGTGATAATAACAAAAATAGTGCAATCTGCTTGTCTCTTCATTAAGACATCAGGAAAGGGCAATTTTCTTTCTTCATTCTTTTCCATGGTGAACACGATGTTTGAGTGAAGACTGTTGATGGGGTCGAACAAACCTTGTATATGACCTTCTTTAATAATTGCAAAAACATGGTCAACGTATCGTACCCAGACAGTTGAGCCATGACCGGCTGTTGATAAAGCTGTGGCTTTAAATGCGTGCAGGAATATTTCAGCGATTACAGGTGTTGGGGCTCCCACTGGTTCACCGCTGTTCTATGTGTATTTGTCATTGCATTGTTGAATAGGAAGTATGTGTTAGTAAGAAGTGGTTGTAGTAAATTCAGTATGTCTGAAGGCTTTAAAACAGTTCATGATGGCATTGAATCATCATGTTAAAGTAGATAATTCGCAAGGTGCCGTTGACGGGAATACTTGTGTACAAAGAAGTGACATCAAAGAAGACCATGACCTCACCTGCCTGGATTCTTTGCCGTGTAGTGAAGGCTGCGAAATCAGTACTGTTGTTGCAGTGATGAATCTTCTTCTTTGTGTATTGACATAGGAGACTTGCTCTGTGGCGTGAGATTAAATGAAGTGGTCTGTCAGCGTAGGCTACAATTGTACGTATGGGTACACTGGGGTTGTGTGTCTTTGGTAATCCATAAAAACTGGGTGCGGGTGAGTCTTAAGATTTCAATTTGTAGTAGAAGTAATTATCCAGAAGATTGTTTTTCTGTAGTCCAATCAGTGTTTTGCTTACTTTGGTCTTAACTGCATTTATTGGACTATGCTTAACCGTGGCACATGGCCCATTGTTGAGGTGTTCACGGCACGTTTGAATGTAATCGGCTTTGTTAAAAATCACAGTTGCACGCCTTTGTCAGTGGGGAGGGGTGGAGATTAAAACATTGTCGGTAAGGCGCTTGATGCTACATTTTTCCTTTTTGGTGAGGTTGTCAATGGGCACTTTGGAAGATTGAAGAATAAGACTCGTTTTTGCTGGGACTGTATAAGCTTTACATTTTGGAAGATCTTTTACTTCTGTTTCAACTATCGAGACAATCTCCTTTGCAGGGATGGTCTTAGGAGCAGCAGAGAGGTTCAAACCTTTCACTAGAAGATATTTCTCTGTTGATTACAGTGACCGGCTAGAGACATTGACAACCCAGTCAGACTTGTTTGCTTGATTTGCAGGGTTTGGGTGCCTTTTTTCTCAAATATGCAAACTTTTTTTATTTGCTTAACTTTTCAAATTGCTTAACTGCATTGAACGCTTATATCATTTAGTAGTCTTGTCTTATTGGTGCGATCCTTTTTAATGATGTGAGGTCAGTTGACTTGGATGGCTCTATCCGTGTTTACAGTGAAATCCCACCGTAAGGTGAAGGATGATGTTTATACCAGCTGGGTCTGATGCGATAGTATTGACAAATAACCAGGTGCAGATACTGTCCCACCCTGTCTTGGCGCCGCATATCTACATTCGGTGCCAATAAAGAACACCCGCACACAGGTGGTCAACTGTTTCGTTAGATTGATCACAAAATCGACGATAGGGTCTGCACCATTTTTTAGAACGTTGGCTTGGACCTGGTAAAAAACAAACCTTGCACTGCACTGATGAAACCTTCACTCTCTGCCTTCATTCCTGAACTCCTAAGCCACTGTTGGGTTGCTTTTTTGACTACATCGCCATTTTGGCATCGGAGTAGATACTATCCGCTCAAAGACACTGGGTCTACCATTCAGCAATTTTGTGTTGACCTTTTTTCTTGGTTTTTTTTCTTCATTATTTTAGCTACTTTTGTTGCGGGAAGATATTATTTATCTGTGTTTGGTACCATATGTAATTCGTTTTAAAATTGTGGTGCTTCATTAGATACAGAGTAAAGGTCTTTTAGTATTTTCATGTCTGGGGACTAATGCTAGCACCCAATCGTTCGAGCCTATTGTATCAGTCCACGGCTGCCATCGCATCTAGGTAAGTATAGACGATCAACATTTCCCTTGGGGTGGAACATTCTGTTTGCTGTTAGGTGCTTTCTGGTTTTGCTATACATTCTTTGAAGGTCTTCCATGCCCCAGTTAATGATATTGTAACTGTATTGACAAACGGAGACTACAAGGGTGTTGATTGCTCCAACCCGGTTTTTTAGAGTTCAGTTCAGTTTTCAAGACGATCCTTATACGTTGGTAATATTTTTTACTGATGTATTCTTTCATTGTGGCATGGCTAATGCTGTCACCTTCATTTACTCCAAAACATTTGTAACTTTCCTCTTGGTCGATTTTCATGATTGTTGTGTCTGTATCGATGTTAATAGACGATGTCTTATTTAGCTTTCCTCTAACAAATATTGCCTTCGCACATTTTTCGAGGTTACAATCCATGCAAATATCAATACTGAATTCCTTAACAGTAGTCAGCAGCCTTCCATTTGTTGATCATTTGTAGAAAACGGTTTCAAATCGTTCGTATAAAAAAGGTGCTTAATTGTTCTGTCTAGAATTTTGTGGCCAGTACCACTGTTCTTTAATTCATTGGAGAACGGTGTTAAGGACATATAAAAAAGTGAAAAAAAAGAGAGTCTCCTTGAAAAACACCTTTTGATCTTAATAAAGTTCGATTTAGAAATACCGTTGTTTTGGGGTGAAAAGAGACCAGTTTTTCATTTCGACATGCTGTTGCAGAGGAATTTTTTCAACTTTTAGGACTTTTAAGTATTCAGTCGTGTGGGACACTGTCAATTGCTTTTCGATAGTGTATCCACCCGGTGCTGAGATTTTTCTTCTTCGTTTAACAGTTCTTAAGTATCATCCTGCTAATTAAGATCTGCTCCTTGGACCATAAAAATTTCGTTTACACCCTTTTTGCTCATGTGGTAAAATGGAATTCTGATCGAATGATATATTCATTCTTTCGGTGATAATAGATGTTAAAATTTTACACATTGTTGTAAGGCAGGTTATTGGACGACAGTTCTTAGGGTTCTGTGTATCTTCTGACTTCGGTAAAAGATGGGTTTTGCCTTTAGTCAGCCAATTAGGCTTTTCTTCAGGGTGTTCCATTACATCATTTAACTTTTTAACAATGCAACCGTGCACTTCAGTTAGACAGTTTATCCAAAATTTGGGATTTCGTCACCACCAGGGATTTCCATTTTTTTAGGTTTTCCAAGAGCACCACTAAGTTCCTCAATCGTAATGGGCTCCCACTTCCGTTGTTTAACCTCTGTCATCCTTTCTTTATCCCTTTCAATCCTCACTGCTTCCGCATTATAAGATTTCTCTACTCCTGACCCCGCGATCTTATTCCGAAATGCTTCAACCTCTTTTGTTGCTGGAGGCTCTTCTGTCTCAACTTTGCCTTTTCCGATCTCTCTACAAAACTTATTTTCATTCACAGGGAAACGGTTGTAAAGGATTGCGAAAACAACCAAGGTGGTACAACATTTACTTTCATTTGTTATTTAAAATTTTTCATTTATTTGTTTCTTTTTTTCTCTTTCTGAATATTTTTAAGAATCCATACTTAATTATTGCATTTTGCGTTCCGTTTGGTTTCTTGCTTTATATTAAAAGACGATGGAAGTACTCAGATTGGCACAACACAGATTTAGTTGGGGTTTTCTTGTTTTGGTTTTTTTTGTTTGTTTGTTTTAATGTTGAGCTAATTTAAGTAAGGGGTTTAATTTAATTTTGATGAAATTTTTGCTTCGAAAAACAAAAACACTACAAAGAAGGAAATGTGGCAGTCTAAGGCACGCAAATACATATAAACTGAGACTTGTGTCACAATTTATGATAAGATTGATGGGATAAAATCAAGTTGATAAGATTAAATTTTTGCAAATCCTTGTAAAACAGTCTCACAAAGAACAAACAAGTCTCCATTTAATTTTCCTAAAAGGGTATGTTTTGGGTGAATTTTATATGATATCACTGTCCATACAACAGCATCTTGACGGAAACTGCACTAATAGTCTTCCGTCAAAAGTAGCAGGAAAACTAAGGGGTGCGTTAGTATTGTACATGCACATTGCAAACGATATTTCTGTGGCAATATTTGCAAACCTTAAAGCTGATATTCGAAATAAAGAAATAGAAGAGTGGGCAAGTATTAGTCTTGTGTGCTGTAATGAGTTGTGAAAACCAATTTTTAAAGCAAACAATTTTTCTTACCAGATATCCCTATCCGCCATCTGACTACAAAATCGCTTTACATGTTTAATAAAGAAGGCGCTGCCTTTTGTTAATAGACTGTAAGTTATTGAAAAAAATATTTAGATTGCTACTTAATCGAGAGCTGCCGAAGTCTTGTAATTACGGTGCACTCAAATGTTTGCGAGGGTTCATCTTCGGTAAATTTAAGTCTTTGGCTTAATTTATAAACCGCTTTGAGCGGATATTATTCAATTGCTTACCTGACATATAAGAAGTTTGTCTTGTTAAATCACATGTATACTTGAAGCCGTAAATCACCTAAGGAATTTACCGTTCTTTGTATTTACACGCTGAAGAGAAAAAATAAATCGGACGCGTAAGTCTACTCAACGGTAGCATTGAATGGACAATACGACACTATAAAGTTCTTTAGTCAACAAGTAGATAAGCGGTACACAAGTCGTTATTCATAAAATATTCAGTGAGTTTTAGAAATGTTTAAAACTTGTATCGTTAATGATTATATTTGCATATATATTGATTAATATTCATAAAATGTTCAGTGAGTTTTAGAAATGTTTAAAACTTGTATCGATATTGATTATATTTGCGAATATATTTTCTGTCTTACTGACAGAAAATATATTTTTCAAAATGCTTTTTTGGCATGAAATATCTGGCAGCTGTAAATGGATTGACGGAATAATTTGGTATTTTTGGAGTATTTCCTTCTTTTGGAGATACTTTTCACCATTCATCGATAGTTAATCTTTCCTTCATTGTACTAAACTGATAGAAAAGGCTAAAGCTTTTTAGGACCCACTTGCATCGTAAATCTGACCAGAAAATTTAAATGGATAATTATAGAGAAAAGAACGATTCTTGGTACAGAACTTGATTTTTAGAGGTAAAATCATGTTCACGTAACACTGGAGCCTTCTTCTCGATCACTTGACTGAACCAGCATACCAGAGTTAAGAACTACGAGTGAAGCAGGGTTTTTTGAAATAGAAAGAAAGAACGGAGTTTGATACTGGCCGAGGAAAAAAATTGGAGACCTACAGTCGGTCGGCAATGAACAATTTAACAAACACCCTTGCACTGCCGTTTTTGCTACACTCAATGAACACAAAACTTCGCTCTGAATTTTCTCTTCTGTCACCTTATCAATAGTTTTTCCGTTTATGTTGCCAGCAAATGCAAAGTCGACGAGAAAGATAACCAAAGTGATACTGAAGATGCTACATGCTGACCTAAAGAGACAGAGAGAGGGGGAGAGGGAGACAGACAGAGGGACAGAGAGAGACGGAGAAAATAAGAGAATGAGCGAATGAGCGCTGAGAGACAAAAGAGGATGGTATGCTGGGAAAAGGATTGATTACAACACTTTTTTTCACACCTAAATTTCCGATAGCGCATCGTAACTCGCATATGGGCCAGCGTTTTGGCTAAACTAATTTTATAAGCGCCAGGCGCTGACTGGAATAGTTAAAGTTGGGCAGGGGACAGTTGAAAAAAGCAGTCGCTAAGGTTGTACTTATTGACTTAAATGTGGTACAGTTACTGACATGAAATTTTCTGCATTATGACTTTAGATATTCCAGAGTGTCATATTGATATTATTTGTACGTCAGAGACTGCTTTGAAATAAGACAACCACAAGAAATACTAGACAACCATTTAGGATACCTTCAAGATAAAAGTTGGTTCATGTTAGCAAACTTCTGAAAATTTAGTTGAGACATTTTTATCCTTTATTTTCAGCTTGTAGATGACGCACTTGATTTTACGACGACGTCTGCAAACTTTGGTAAACCAACAGGTGCAGATCTTCAACTCGGATTAGCTACAGCTCCAGTCCTATTTGCAGTTGAGAAGGTTATAATGTTTGTTATTTGTGGTTAGGAAATGCAGTGTGTGTGTGTGTGGGGGGGAGGGGGTATTTATAATTCTTGTAGCAAGAATACGGTATTTTACAATTTGCATGTCGAGTAGTAATGACACTTCCATAGTGCCTTCACAGTTTACGCTACTCGGAACTGCTTGAAAACCAAACACATGGTATCAAAGTCAAAATTTTGATTTGATATGACTCGTTTTAACAAAAAGATTACTTCTTGTTAATATGCTTTACATAGATAGATACATACATACATACATACATACATACATACATACATACATACATACATACATACATACAATCGGTTCTTTTTGATTATCGTGCAGGTCTGAAAGCATCCTCCATGTTGGTGGGCTTCCCTCCAGATGCCTGGCTAGCTGCACGCATGGCATATCTCACACTAGATTTCCAGGTGGCTCTATTCATGGGGTCACTTGAACCAAGGCCCCAGCCAGAGATGTCATCCTTCAGAACATCGTGCCATGTCTTTCTTGGTCGCCCAGGTCGCCGACGTCCATCCACAGAAAAGTCTACTGCCTGCTTGATTGTGCCACTAGATCGCTGGACATGGCCATACCAGCGTAGACGCCTTTCCCTCAGTGTGTATTACGTCGGCTAATCCTAGCTTGGACAGCAATTGGCTTGAAGGCGTTGTCTGCACCTGGTCATGTCTGATACTACAGATTCGCCTAATCATTGCCCTATCATTACGCTGCATGCGCAGTAAGTCACTCTTAGTCATGGGCCATGTTTAGTTGCCATACAACATGACACTACGTATACAAGTATTGTATTCCTTTCCACGTGTCCTCAGTGTCAGATGTCTTGATGACAGGATTGGGAGAAGCTCCTTGAACGTGCTCCAAGCAGACTTTATACGAGTGATTGAGGCAAGTGAACAGCTACCAGCTGCAGAGAGTGTATCGCCGAGGTAGCAGAAAGAAGAACCACCTCAAGCACATCAGAGCCAACAGAAACTGTTTGCTGGGTTCTGCCGTCCACAGGTCGTGTCTCACATCTACATCTTTTGCATAAGAAGTTGGGGTCCACATTTATCTTTTTCAATCCACTGCACCTTTTGTGCTTTGTAGAAAAATATTGTAGTCAGCTAAAAGGATCACTTTTCGGAGCACTCCTATTTGGGTTGATAACCAAAAACTTTTATCAGGTTTCTCCAAGACCAGCAATATCTTTCCTGCAATTGACAGTGGCGTTAGCGTGTTACTGTGCCGAAATGGTATAAGATAGTTTTGTCGTAATAATCTTCTAAAAAATTTGAAACAGGATATAATTGAATATGTTCTATATTGAGCTCATACAAACTTGTCAAACAATCCAAAGTTAGTTTCAGAATTTATGGCAAAAGTATAAATAAACCCAAGTGCACAAATACCTTATGCCCATTTAGACAAGCACATAAATCTGGAACATCATTTTGAAAAATTATACTGCAAGGGTAAAATTACACTCCCGTGCCCGGGATTGTTCATCACGGTACAGAATCGATATAGAAAGCTATGATTCTTCCAGTATGTATGTATTGCTGTCAGCCTCATCTTGGACTGCTTAGGGCTACCTTCTATAAGCTGCAGTTTATTCAAGAATGACAAAGATCTCGAGCCCTCGTGAACCACTTGAACGTTAGAACAATGTAGCAGAAGTACACAACAAACGCATCGAAATAGAAACCATCAATTGTTTAGCTGGCCTTTGACCAGAGCAATTCACACAATATTTCAAGTCTTACCTGCACAGAAAGGACACGAGGAAAGCATTCAAGTTTTGTTTTTTGCCAGCAATAAAAACAGAAACTGGCAAGGGAACATTTCGTTTTAGGGAGCTCATATTTTTAACAAACTTTCCAAGGACATTCGGGCAGAAGCATGCCTTGTACGTTTTAAGGCCAAACTCAGGGCCCATGAATAAAACAGGTGAACTCAGTTTTAACTTGGATGTAATTTACATTTCTTTTTTTGCTCACTATTTATTGTTTAACTGCATGCGTTAACAAGGATATAAAAGTGAAAAGTTTCTCTTGGGATATTTTAGGCCACAGTATGCCCAACAAGAAAATGGGTACTGTTAAATTGGTTTTGTTTTAAAGTACCTTTCAGACTTGCAGTAATAAAACTGTAGAGTTCACATCAGTTCACTGTAAGTCCAGAGCTCACAGATTTGCTTTCCGATTACATTTCAGTATCGGACTTTGTTTCTACTGATTCGTATCTTTCAGCCATAGCTTCACTTACATAATGAACTCAACAGCATTTGAAGCAGTTTCTGACGATTTTATTGACGCTGACGAACTTCTTATTGTGACACAACCAGAGGTGTACAGCCTGAAGCAGTGGTACGAAAGGAAAAATACCTCGATATGCTGGACTCTATTTTTCCACTAAATAAAATCCTTGATTGCCTGGACGAGTCAAAGAAGATCATTGATTTTTTGGCTTAAGAAGCTTTATCAAATTTTAATTTATTAGTTCATTGTGGCGATTATTATTCTGTATTCTAGAAATTTACAGAAAAAATAATTGATTGTAACAAATAATAGATAACTTATATAGAAAAATTAGCAAGCACGATATGTACTAAACAAGATGGCATTTTTGGCAACCCTCCCCAAAGCAATCACCACCCATATACGGTCAATTTTCATTCGCATTTCGATTGGTCGCATTAGAATGACACTGCTGTATTCAATACAAAATTTCCTGAAATTTGATCGAAAAACTATACATTCATGCATTTGAATAGGTCCCATTGTGCACAATCACCCGACCGGATAAGTCCTTGCTCTCGGTTAGCCCACTACTGATTTCTCCCATACATACCATACTCACTGCACGACCTGCAAGTAAACCCCTAGTTCGATGACGTAATATTTGGCAATAAGCAACGCTTTTAAAAGCTGGAACGGAAAAGAGAATTAAATTAAATTAATTGTACCCTCACCTCTCAGGCTGGTAAAAGCTATATATATATATATATATATATATGAAATAGGCACCTCATCAAATAATAATTATTTGTAGCACTATTGCTTGACCATCGAAATATCGTGAAATTATCACTAGCAATTTGAAACTCACATTTTTTGTATTTCATCTTTTGTATGATGCTCTGCCACACGCATTAAGAACTTTAGGTGTAAATACAACAACTCGTATGAAATCGTACATATTTTGTCATTTTTATTTTACAAGTAGTAGTGATGAAGGCTTTAATTCTTCAATAAATTATTTAAAGGTCTTAAAAGGAGGAGCCTCGTTATTCAAGTGGAGGTTGCCAAGATTACTAACAACAGCCTTCAAGAATGTCTTTGCCATTGGTTCTACTTCATTCTTTGTTGGGTTAAATAGTCGGCAAATTAGTATAGGTGTATGTATCTTTGTACTTGTATTTATATTAGTATTGGGGAAGATATTTCAGTTTTCCAGCATTTGCTTTATTAATAATATAATTCTACATTAATTTCAAATAAACAGTAATTTAATCAAACTATGAGATGAACGAAAAGTTACGCTGATAACAATTGAATAAAAAATGATGAAAATAGGACCAGTAAGCTAGAAGTAGCTATGGTCACATATATAAATGTGGTAAAAATGGTAGCTATACTGATAACAATGATATTAACTTGTCAAACTGGTATTAGCTAGGACGAGGGAGAAAATACATGAAACAGAATCAACTTCACTGATTTACTCGGAATATACTTCAATATTTTATATATTTGTGTGTGTTGTTGTTGTCCGTTATTGATATACTTTAGCAGGCAATGAGTCGTCGTTTTATTATATCCTTTAATGATCTCAAATTAAAACTCGTCATCGTGGTGGAATTATGCAAACTTTCAAATGGGTGTTTGTGTTGATACCCAAGTGACTTTTGCTTGTTCTATTCAACATTTGACAATACTGGTACTTGTGCTTTACCGACAGTTGACGCATGGCATCAACACGCGATGTATTACTACAGCGCCTGAAATTTTATGTGACTTTTATCACGTTGTCTGATTGAATTTATTCAAACCCAGAAAGTACATTTTATTTACCTTTCTGATAAAGAAATTTACGTAAAACCTATTTAACTTTTGAATAATGTAACTTCAACGGCTACTATGTTTCATTTCAAAACTGACTTATCGAAAAACTGCCGGTGTGTAGATGGAAAACAGTCAAGATGTGTAAGGTGCCATACTAGGAGAGTATCAGAAACGGTGGACTAGGCAGTTAGTAGATGAAAGAGGGAAAGAACACTCTCATCACTATATTGCCAAATGCATGCCACTTCCCATTTATTTCTTTTTTGAGCACTTTACACTTGCTCTTAAAAGTATTTTACTCACAAAATTTCTTAGAACCCACCTTAGCGGATGAGACTTTACCAACAAAGGAAGCAATGCCAAGCAACATGGATGGTAAACAAATAAAATATTAGGTTCTTATTAGCTTCTTGACTTTTTAGTGCCTGATTACTGAAAATATGGGGATTTTTTATAAATATATTCTCCGCGGATTTTTTCTACTTTCGAAACCTGACTGGGAATGTCAGAAGAGGGATTGGGCTCTCTTACCCCGTCCCTTTCCCGCCGCTACTGAGCAACGATTGCATATATAGGAAGGTCAAAACCCCGACTGACTGCCGTTTAACTAATAAAATTCCCGTTTATTTCAATCTTCAAAGGAACTTTTTGTTTTACAACTTTAACGTGTTGCATTTTTCTTGGTTTTACTCCTTTGCGAAAGCAAGAGAATCGAGCCCTCCGTAAGTTTTATACCCAAACTGGTCGCCAAATGACTTGGTTCCTTTTTTTTCTCCTGTTTCTCTCGATCATCAAGAGATAATATAATATACGCCTTAGTGCATGAATTCGTTTTTAATAATACCGGGACTGACTCGGTTATTCAATCACAAATAAAATATATATACCAAATAGGGAAAAGCTCATTGCAGAGAGAAACAAACAATTTGATAAACAAAGCAGATCACGATTTTAACTTTTGCTGCTTGTTGTGATTAGACATCAAAGAAGAATTTTTAGAATTGAGCTACACAGAAAAAAGCATTCGACGTCTTGCTTCTGCTGTTTGCCTCACTGCCTGTTAAAACTACCAGAGATTTAGGAGATAATAGCAGATTATAATTCATCAGTTTATTGTGTACTGAGGGGATAAAACATGAACAACAGCCCAATAGCTTTTACTTTCATTTGCACATTAATTAATATTTGTACTAATATTTTTTTGTTATTACAAGCAAATGTGAACATTGCCAAATTCCACATAGCTGCAAATAGCTTGTTCCTACGGCTATCGCAAAATCCTTTTTCTCTAATTTTTTTTCCTACCCAGAATTGTGAAGTAACGTAAACCACAATTACTTAATTAATAATAAAAAATAAAACCAATTCACCTGTTATTGGTTTTGAAATGAATTAGTTTAATATACAGCTAAATAAATAAAGATTAACTAACAGTTGAGTTTCCTTAGAAATACGTAGAATTGTTAGATCTTATGGTTATTACTTTTTGTCAAAATTAATGAATTTTGGGTGGTAATTGAGCCTTATGACTTATGCTTGTGTAGAATGCTCTGATCTCAACTCTATTTCCAGGGACTGTTAGTGTTCTTTTGTAAAGCTTTATTACCGGTATCGATGTTGAATTAGAAAACAAACATTTTTTTAGAGTTTACTTTAACGGTAAAAAAAGCTAATCGTTAATGACAATATCAAGACTTAAAGAAGAGAAAACGGGAAGTATTAAACAAAAGTATGGTCTTAATAGAGAGAGAAAGAAAGAAGACGACTACACCTATTTTAAGATCTCGATGATACGAATGTTTTAATTTTGATTTCTTTGCAAGTTGTTTGATTACACGATATTTTGGGTGAATTGAATTGGTTGCTCACCTACCCCTCCCTTTTGCGCTCGTACATTAAACTGAGTGCGTGAAAAACCAAAGTGGTTCCAATAATTTGATTCTTTACTGACAAATCTAGTGCACGCGGTTAAAACTAATTGTAGCCCACAATGTAAGATAAGTCAAATGGTTTTAAGGGTAAATGTCATTTTGTCCAGATTTAAAACAAAACAATCCTTATTTTTCGAAAAGAAACTTATTTCAAGGTCATGAATGATCAGATTCGAAGCGCAGCTATCTTAACCCAGCATAATTAAGTAGACACTAGATAAAGTTCGACAAATCGGTCATTCATAGAGAATTGAAAGGTCTTCACATTCGGTTGAAAAAAAACATCTCAATGTTAAGATAATCGATGATCGGATAATCGATTATGTACTCAACCTAGAGGGAAGTAGAGGGACAAGAGTTCCAAAGGGAAACCGTTTGAAGGGAAAATCTTTTGAAAAGTGAACATTTTTTTTACAGTAGGTAGCATCGATAGTAAACAGATTGCATTTGGCTATAAGGTGGTTCGAGAAAATTTACGGCAGCTAAGGTATCGGGTCAGCAAGCTCAGAGGAGGATCGTCTTCAATGGAATATTTGTAGAGCAACCTTCCCAGTTTTGCGATTATGCTGATCATGTTGCTCATTTGGGTTCGATCTAACAGTAAGAGCTAACAGCCAGCACACTATACCAAAAATGACTGGTGCTCGATACATGGGATATTATTCAAAATGTTGAATAAAGCTACAGGATACGCTCAAACTTGTGTCACTGGCCACCGACTTGATAATATAATAATTACAGGATAAAAGTCCAAGAACCGGAGAGATGATCTTTAATCATAGTTACAATACCCTTCTGTAGCAGTGATATACCAAAAAGGGAGTGAAACCTACTTCAGATCAAGCAGGTTGTAAGTATCAAAATAAAGCATAAATTTGGCATTCGAGAGGGATCAAATTAATAAAGGAAAAATAAAGATGGTAATAAAATTTTTAAATTTTCAAAATTAAGAGGGTGTAAGAATAAGACGTGGAGTAACACAGTACAGCAGAAAACTTCACAATTTGTTTACTTCAGTGTTTCCAGTGGGACTTAACATTAGCAGACACCTTATGACACCAAATGAACTTTCTGATTATCTGTACAACGTAAAACATAACAAGAAGAAAAGTTGAACCTATTTCGAGTCCGGAATAGAAAAGGGGAGCCAGTTTAACGTGGGGTTGGAAAACAGCTGGAATTAAATAAGCGGATGCTGCAATAAATAGGGGATTTCATAAACTACACTCTTTTTTAAATGAACTATTGTTTTTACATATTTTTTTTTAAAAATATGTAAAAAATTCCAATAACGTGCCCGTGTAGTTATTACGCTCACACTCATTAATTCGTCTTAAACACTGACCTCGAGCGTATCTTACACAATGGCATGTATGTGCGAAGAAAAAAGGTAGAAGACTGAACAAAATAGTGGACTAAGTGGGCAGTAAATGGTAAATATATGGAAAGCACAATTTCAGAAACAGACGATGAGTTCATTTCGTTATAACAGTAAAAATCAAAAGACACAAAAATAGAAATAACACAACAGAAAAATTATGAAAGAATGCTCATGAACTCAAGAACAAGGTAAGTAGATTGCCATGTGGATACCATATATCTGCAGTTACAAAAAAAATAAATGAAGGTAAATACTGAATTTTTGGACAGAAACGTCTTAATGAGTTAACGATTCAGTAAATAACTGTACTTGAAGGAATTCGAGTCAGTAAAACTGATATTAAAACCTGTACTGTTAGGGATAGATCTTTAAGAGAAATATACAAGGTCTGCGACAATTTTTGTTGGCCAGACCGTTCATAACAAAAGACAAACTACTAATATGGTAACGAAAACAATCTAGGGCAAAAAATAATAGCTAAAACAAAACATTCGTTGAAAAACAGAGGTAGTAAGAAAACACAACAGAGGAATTAAAACAACAGTTGTAATAAATTTGTTTTAGCTTCTCATTTAAAATTTTATGTGGATGCGTTAAAGCGATCCCCCATGAATTTCCGGCTTGTCTTTTGCATAGCTATTGCCCATTACTTGTGTTTAAAAGAGATTAAATTTGAATTATATCCTCATATTTTTACCGTATAGTTCCCCGAGATTAATGCAATGATAGTCAGAAAATTTAAAGAGCCAGATGATGTTAAGAGAACTGCAGAATTGGTCACAAAAGTAAGTGCTTTTGTACATAGACAAACTTACTCTGGTTTGTTTTTGGAATGATACATTCATTGTTTTGTAAAGGCCATTGGCAGGGGTTTTATTTGAACAGAAGAAGTAAATTATTACCAGTTTGTCCCAATGATTTGAAGGCTTCTAAACCCGTTGACTGTTTCAAAAATTTCCATACCTATTGTTTGTGTGACAGGCTTTGTCTAGTAAGCAGCAACTTGCGAAAGAAGATACGTAAGGTTGATCAGCTTTCATAGTTAACAGAAATATTTGAAGACCTCATTAAAATGAGAAATTCGAGCGTGTACTTGCTCATCTCGAAACCCACGAACGCACGTTATTAAGTAACAGCATATTATTTGTTGTTGCGTTTTTATTTTTAGAGAGTAATTATTTTCAAGAGTTAGTTAATTTTTATCGATCTTTTTAATCAACATTTCATGTGTAAGATCGTTTATTGGATTCGTATTTATTGACCATAG
>RDPX01000048.1:2218373-2294515 GCA_003991215.1 Morbakka virulenta
ATATTTTTACCGTATAGTTCCCCGAGATTAATGCAATGATAGTCAGAAAATTTAAAGAGCCAGATGATGTTAAGAGAACTGCAGAATTGGTCACAAAAGTAAGTGCTTTTGTACATAGACAAACTTACTCTGGTTTGTTTTTGGAATGATACATTCATTGTTTTGTAAAGGCCATTGGCAGGGGTTTTATTTGAACAGAAGAAGTAAATTATTACCAGTTTGTCCCAATGATTTGAAGGCTTCTAAACCCGTTGACTGTTTTAACAGAAATATTTGAAGACCTCATTAAAATGAGAAATTCGAGCGTGTACTTGCTCATCTCGAAACCCACGAACGCACGTTATTAAGTAACAGCATATTATTTGTTGTTGCGTTTTTATTTTTAGAGAGTAATTATTTTCAAGAGTTAGTTAATTTTTATCGATCTTTTTAATCAACATTTCATGTGTAAGATCGTTTATTGGATTCGTATTTATTGACCATAGATCATCAGTGACCGTGTGTTATTCATAGTGAATTTATTGCTCTTGTGCGCGTTTATTAAGTTTGTCTTCAAATCGATATCCATTAATCAAGTGTCCGATTTAATTTCCATTGATTTCCAATTGATATATTGAGCGCAGATATTTCTTTCCATCTAATCGCTTATTAAAACGGCTGATCGTCTAAAGGAGACGATGGCTTGTTTAGACAGGGTGTAGAACAAAGTGTCTTATATCCACTAGGTTTGGCTATCAGCGAGAATTATTTGTCGTTTATTTTCTGCCACTTATGAGATATGAATGTTGTTAGTTAAATAACAATGAAATTTAATTACACTGGTTTTAACCAATGGTAGGAGTTCTTGAGAACGTAGTTAAAAGAAGTTGAATATTTCGCCTGTAAAATACTGTGAATGATCATTTGCGCTTTGATCTGAATTGATTTATTAAGCTTCTTGACGAATCAAATGTTTTGAAATTGGTAGACCACGTTGAACAAACCGAAACATTTAAGGTTTGTACTTATTGACGTGATAACGTAGTTATCACGTCAATAAGTTATATATATAATTACAGTAAAATAGTTATATATATAATTACAAAAAGTGCATAAAATCAACACAGGAAAGTGAATTATTGTTTACTGTTATGTTATTAACGTTTTATGCTTGTTGGCACTTAAAAGTATCGTAGTTGTTGATTTTGAGACTTGAGATTTTTAGTTAAATCTGAAACTGTCCACAAACTAGACACGAAAGCTGTACTCTTAAACAAATTAATTTATTTAAAATTGTAGTTAAAAGTTTGCATTGACATAAATTGACGTTGAAATGCTATTTGAAATTTGGTCAATTTTTTTAAATCTATTTTTTATTTGCAACAAAATCTTATTGCCCTTCTTTCAAATGTTGATTGTATGGGACCCACAAGATAGGATATGTTGAATATGGAATTAGAAGGGATGTACATTAAAAGAAAAATCGTGGTTATCCACATGGTGGATGAATGGATTAACTAGATCCTCAAAGGGTCTAAATGTCACTGCAGGGAAGAACTCAATAAAATGCTGTTGTTGTTCAAATGAGAGTAATGCCCTTTTAAGTTTGGTGGAAAACAATCCAAACAAAAAGCACAGGTTTAAATTACACATCAAAAACAACATTGTCGTTTATTTTTCGTTCACAGACAGATAAAAAATATAATTGTGAATCCTCCGTTCACACTGCATAATTGTTTTGCAGCGAATGTTTTCCTTGCAGAAACAAGCCCCGAATTAATATATTGCCCTGGGGTATTTTTTGTTATGAGGCAGTCGAGGAATTCCTATACTGTATCCCGGAAATAACCAAGAGACGAGCACAGTTATTTTCATTGATTACGATTTTTCGTTTTGTGTTGTTTCAAAAACATTTCTGTTCGTTATTGTTATTTGCCTCCCTTCTTCATGCTATATGTCATCTTGCTTTTATTTCAATAGGCAGAAGGAGTACAGCAGACGTATATTTTAGCGAAAAAATATGCTGATATGGCAATTAAAGCTATCAGCATACTTTGTGATTCACCAGAACAAAGAGCGCTTATCGCTTTGTCGGATGTTGTGATTAAACGGACTCGATAGTTGCCCGTATTATGTACAAGCATTACTGAAATTTTGAATTTGCTGTCAACATACAGCTGTGTATTATATGTTATTTCTCATAAAACCAAACAATTTATATTACCCCTGATGGACAAAACCGACATATAAAAGTGTGAATTGCCAGAACCGTACCTGAATAAGAAAATAATTTTTAACAGTATTAACGGAACTGAAAGATAAGGATTGTTAGAAATGCTTAAGCGTATGTCAGCCTATTGATAAAAAGATACCTTATTATTTTTAAACTCCCTGCTTTTTATTGCTTGTTTTGTTTTGTGTTTTCATTTCTGCTTGTGAAAACTCCCTTTGCTTTGGTTTTAATTTAACATAAAAACTTCATAGAAACCAATACACTACCGTGCTTAAGGATGTATTTGTACTTAAATTATTCAACAATTTGTGATAACGATATCCAATGATGTATTTTGAATTACAAAATGAAGCAAGTGGAAAACATGCATACGTGTTGGAGTTTTGCCATGTCGTAAGTCATAAGCTTTTTCTGAACTACGTTTTAAGAGATATTTCTCCCATTGTTAGACTACTAGAAGTGACTTGATACAGCTGTTTTTTATTTTCACATTCCGGACCTACGTGGTACGGGAGATCTAAATGTTTTCAGGAGTTGCGCCATACCTCTGTTTTCGTGTTTTTTTCTCCAGTACTAGAAGCCATATTTCTGAAAGAGTGTAGAATATACTGTTGGTCTGATTGCTGTGCTGTAGGGAATGGAGTGTTGCGCTTATTTTTGATTCGCGTAATGAAAGAGAGAGAATAGATATTTTAGATTGGACTGGTGTAGGAAAAAGCGCGCCCCAGCCGGAATCCCTTGTGGTCTCTTTTTTAGCAGACCATATGATGTTATATTTCTTGTTTGCTTTGTTGCAGACATAGAAATCAGTGGCTTTAAACTCGCCGTCTGATTGTTTTACCTAATTTAAGGCAGATATGGTCCGTATTTTGCCCTAGTTGCCAAAAACAGCGGCCTTTTTTATGTTGAACATTTTTTGCACTCGGTAAATTTTCATAAATTTTGCGTTAGTGCTACTGCATCGGAACATACAGCATACAAACGTTCAATTATTGAAGATTCAAAAAGTATGTGATCTCTTTGGCTGTGGTTACATGAAAGACGTGATAGACTTCTTGAATAAATCTTGGAATAGATGGAATTCGTGAAAGCCTCTCAGCAATCCAATTTTGTTACTTTGAATCAAGAATTAAACATTATGATGGAAAAAACATTGCAAAAAAAGGTGAAGATAATAAAAACGTAGTAGAAAAGCCAGTAACTCTGCCCAAGGTATCCAACAAGGCCAATGACACCTCACTACCACAAAATTATTTTTCGAAGCCAGTCTCCGTTGGGGAAAGGATTATCTAATTCGTCGATTGCAGACAGGCGCAGACTAAAGTTAGATAACACCAAACTGGTTTGTTACTCAGAATACCAACGATGTCATGTGTAACTAAACTGAAGTTAGATAACATCAAAATGGTTTGTTACTCAGAATATCAACGATGTCATGTGTAACTAAACTGAAGTTAGATAACACCAAACTGGTTTGTTACTCAGAATATCAACGATGTCATGTGTAACTAAACTGAAGTTAGATAACACCAAACTGGTTTGTTACTCAGAATATCAACGATGTCATGTGTAACTAAACTGAAGTTAGATAACATCAAAATGGTCAGTTACACATGACATCAACGATGTCATGTATTGCATATGAAATGAAGAGACAAAAAGAACTTTATCGCATTTTAATCCTNCAACGATGTCATGTGTAACTAAACTGAAGTTAGATAACACCAAACTGGTTTGTTACTCAGAATATCAACGATGTCATGTGTAACTAAACTGAAGTTAGATAACATCAAAATGGTTTGTTACTCAGAATATCAACGATGTCATGTGTAACTAAACTGAAGTTAGATAACACCAAACTGGTTTGTTACTCAGAATATCAACGATGTCATGTGTAACTAAACTGAAGTTAGATAATACCAAACTGGTTTGTTACTCAGAATATCAACGATGTCATGTGTAACTAAACTGAAGTTAGATAACATCAAAATGGTCAGTTACACATGACATCAACGATGTCATGTATTGCATATGAAATGAAGAGACAAAAAGAACTTTATCGCATTTTAATCCTATTTTGTCAATTTAGTTTTTTTGATAAAAGGTATTTAACCTCGCCATTCTTTCGTTTTAAGTTGTAGTATTGAACATGGGGAATTGTGAGAAGAGTGAAATTCATTGCCCTTAAATATGTGTTAACATATGCCTGTTGCCGAAATTGTGTGCCGAGGAACACCTTCGGTATCAGCCTTGTGGACCAGCTTATCTGCACAACATTTTTTCCATAAAGGTATTTTGTTGGCACAATAGAAATTGTTTGGAGTGAATAACAACCTTGTTTCCATATGGTGCTTTTTTTCCAAATGAAACTCATTTCCTATGTTGGTGTGTAAATTAAATAAGAAATCCAGATATCACCTTTTCCATACTGCTTCAAATACGTGTTGGTTCATATTGTTGTTCACTTTGTGTTCTTTTTTTTAAGTCATATCTCCATGTCCAGTTACAAAAGGCTTGGAGCTTGTTTTCTATCAAAATACTGTGATTCGTTTTAACCTGTGAATGATAAAATTTGTGATTTGTAAACAAATTATTTTTTTTTGGATTCATTAAGAGTCAATGTCTAGAAAAAATACAAAAATGGAAGGTCATGAAGAACTCGGCTTCTGCTTCTTATATTTCATTGGTTTAGCTGCAACATTTAGCAAGTTATATGAAACAAGTCAATGCTGATCGTTATCTAGTACTCGCCATAACGTAAGGGACTTTGGTTTGGAATTTCTCCAGACAACCAAAAGGTTAACAATTTTTATTAGTTGTTTCTTACGCGATGCTCTCAAGATAATAGATATAGTCTGGAAATTTAACACCAAAGAATGTGTTTTGAATATTTTCAAATAAAGTTGAAGCTATTTAATTTATCTTGTGTGTTATACTTTTAAGATGTCATAACTTGAAACTATCTGAATTGTGAATGAACTGAATACTTGGGCTTCTTGGGATACAACAATTTGGCACAAAACCTGAAAGTATTGGTTTTCATCATCACTCAACGTGGGATAACGCATTCTTTCTCAGTACTTTTTCTATCGTCATACTAACTTGTAAGCTCCGGGGGTGTACTCCTATATAAAAAGTGGCACTGGTCATTATTCAGAGTATTTGATATAGGTACCCTTTCACTGACATTATTTTAAGTGCAATTGTCTTCTACAAGTTATATGCTGCTAGCTAGGTACGTTTCTTGGAATATTTTCTTTACAGAGGACCTTTTTTCCTAAAATACCTGCCTGTGGGCAAAAAAAGCCCATTTTCGAAAATCCCAGAAAATAAAAAAAAACAAGGGAAATGATGTTAGAAATTATAGTCTGGTATATATTTAATGCAAACAGCCATTCATCTCTGTATCTTCTTTTACTTTCGCCTGCTCCCTTTTAGGGAGTCGCCACAGCAGATCAATCTCCTCCACCTTACACGGTCCATTGCATCCTCCACTCTCGATCCTTTTTCTTTCAAATCCTCATTGATAGCATCCATGTATCTCCTTTTCGGTCTGCCACTCTTCCTCCTTTCTGGGACATTCATATCCAGCATTTTCCTTCCAACGTAGTTTTCTTCTCTCCTCATGACATGCCCGAACCACTGAAGTCTTTGCTCTCTTTGCTTCTCTCCCAGCTTCCGTACGACTGCTGTGCCTCTTATTCTCTCATTCCGAATCCTGTCCAGCCAAGTGACACCAAGTGACCATCGGAGCATTTTTAGCTCAGCGACTTCTAGTTCCTGCTCATGCTTCTTTGAAGTTGCAACCGTTTCCAGTTCGAATAGCAGAGCTGGCCTAACCACTGTCTTGTACACCTTTCCCTTCACTTCAGCCGATATCTTCCTGTCGCATATGACTCCTGTAACCTTCCGCCATCCATTCCACCCTGCCTGCACACTCCTTTTTACCTCTCTGTCACAGTCTCCGTTACTCTGTACAGTGGACCCAAGATACTTGAATTCCTCCACCCTCTTCACTTGGATACCTTGCATGTGTATTGCANGCTCCTTTGAAGTTGCAACCGTTTCCAGTTCGAATAGCAGAGCTGGCCTAACCACTGTCTTGTACACCTTTCCCTTCACTTCAGCCGATATCTTCCTGTCGCATATGACTCCTGTAACCTTCCGCCATCCATTCCACCCTGCCTGCACACTCCTTTTTACCTCTCTGTCACAGTCTCCGTTACTCTGTACAGTGGACCCAAGATACTTGAATTCCTCCACCCTCTTCACTTGGATACCTTGCATGTGTATTGCATCCTCATCCCTCTCATTCAGTGCCAAATATTCGGTTTTTGCTCTGCTCACTTTCATTCCTCTTTTCTCAAGTGCCTCACACCAATTTTCTAGCTCCTTCTCTACCTCTTGTCTTGTTCCGCTGCATAAAACGATGTCATCGCAAAGAGCATGTTCCAAGGCTCCTCCTTCCTAACCTCCGACATCTTGTCCATGATTATGGCAAACAAGAAGGGGCTGAGCGCTGATCCCTGGTGGAGACCTACTCGGACTTCGAACCATTCAGTCAAACCTGCCGCGCTCCTCACTGCTGTCGTGCTGTTCTTATACATGCCCTGGACCAATTTTACATACTTTTCTGTTGCACCGGGTTGCCTCATATAATACCACAATTCATCTCTTGGTACACGATCATATGCCTTCTCCAGATCAACAAACACACAATGAAGCTCCCTTTGACCTTCTCGATACTTTTTCATGAGGAGACGCAGTGCAAACAAGGCATCGCTGGTGCTTTTACCTGGCATGAAGCCATATTGCTGCCTGCAGATTTTAACCTCTTGCCTTAGCCTTCCGTCCAAAATTCTTTCCCATAGCTTCATTTTGTGGCACATCAATTTAATTCCACGGCAGTTACTACATTCCTGTCCATCACCCTTGTTCTTGTATACTGGGATCAGCACGCTTCTCCTCCATTCATCAGGCATGGTCTCACTTTCCAAGATTTCGTTGAATAACTTCGTCAACACCTTCAAACCTTCATTTCCCAGGCGTTTCCAGACTTTAGGACCTCATTAGGACCAACAGCTTTCCCGCTCTTCATTTTTCTCATTGCCTTCCTTACTTCAGTTGTGCTTATCCGCTCGAATTCATGATCGTTGCCTCCAGCCTCTTCCTCCCTTGGTTCCCTGGGATTTTCCGTGTTCATCAGACTTTCGAAGTAATCTTTCCATCTTTGTAGCCCTTTCTCCTCACTGGTGATTGGTCTGCCATCCTGATTCTTAATGACTCTCACATGCTGTGTGTCCTTTGATGCTCTGTCCTTCTGTTTTGCAATTCTATACAACTCCTTTTCCCCTTCCCTTGTATTCAGCCAAGAGATCCTTGTATGCCTCCTCCTTGGCCTTTGCTACCTCTCTCTTGGCTTCCGATCGGCGTTTGTGATACTCTCTTTTGTTCACCTCACTGCTTGTTTTACCATATACTCTCTTTGCTTCTTTCTTGCGTTTGATGCTGGTTTTTACAGCTTCATTCCACCACCACGTCTCTTTGTCCTTCTTCTTTCCTCCATTCGTCACTCCCAGCACATCCTTTGCAATGTCACGGATCTGTCCTGTAATGTGCGACCAATTTCCCAGAATGTCACTCATGCAATTGATTTCCTCCATGACCTCGATGTTGAACCTTCTCTGGCATTGTGGCTCCCTTAGACGCCACCATTTAACTCTGGGTTTGACTATCTTCTTTGCTCCCTTCTTGCTTGCAACATCAACTCTGCACACCACCACTTTATGCTGAGTAGCAACACTTTCTCCTCCCAGAACAAAGCAATCGCTCACTTCTTTCAAGTTCCTTTTCTTGCAAAGCACGTAGTCCACCTGTGAGCTCCTTTCTCCGCTCCTGTATGTCACTCGCTGATCTTCCCCTTTCTTAAAATAGGTGTTCAATACAGCCATCTCAGCCCTGATCGCGAAATCAACTATACCCTATCCTTCATCATTTCTCATGCCAAATCCATATCTTCCCATGACATCTTCATCAGCTCTGTTTCCATTCATCTCTGTATATGTTGCATTAAAAAATTTTTACATGGTCTTCTGTAATACTCGAGATTCATGGGAAAGATTCTGACTTCCCTTTCCCCATTTCACTTCTGTTAATGGGAAAGGACTGTTCACAGAACAAAGGGTCTGGTGAAAGGAAAAGTGCGATCATAAGAGCAAGTAGTAAGGGTGTACAGTGGGTCACTGTCGAGTGGATTTTATGGAATTGACTGGGAAAAGCAGTGCAGCAGGATGGAGTACGTCAAAAAATAACAGCAAGTAATAACAAGTTTTCAGGAAAGCTGACAATGGAAATTTAAGACTGATTGATCCTTGCCTACTGTATGGTACTGAGACTAACGCACCGAAGAAAGCAAACTGCCGTCTCCTGAAGAAAAGAGCTGTGAAGATATTAAGCTGGATTCTAGAAATCTCCTTGACGGAAGAAACTCCAACTGATAATGAAAATACATTATGAGGAAAGTGAAGAGAAGTAAGACTCCAGTAGAATGATAACCTCAAAAATTAGATTGAGAGCACCATCCTCTAGAGAAGAGGGCTGAAAATCCCTTTGCTTGACCACAGGAAAGTCCAAAGCAAGAAGAGAGAAAAATAGATATCACAGAAGTGACAGAGATGCGAGAAAACTAACGGAGACCGATCCATATGGTAGAATCATGAGGTAAGGAATGTATTCCTTACTAACCTCGGCATTAGTGGTATTGGAAAAGAAGTGGAAAAGAAGAGAAAGAATGATAACATATGCAAGAGCTTATATGTTTAGGTATTTCTCAATGCCTTACAAGATGAACACGGAAATGTTTATATGCCAAGTTGAAATAATTCTTGCATCAAGCTAAGGAGTAAGCCAAAGAAATAAGGGATAATGTAGAAATGATTTTATTAAGAGAAAAGTATAGACAAATGTTTAACACCGTTAAAAGATTTATAGAAATTATCAACTAAGCTATCTGTCGAGAAAAGACTGGGACTTATACAAAACACACAGCCAGAATTGAGTGAAAAACGGTAATTCGGTGTACTGAGTTGGTGTTGCGTTACCTTAAGCTCAAAAAGCGGAAGTAGATGAGCAAGCAATAGACAAAACTATTAAGGTTCCTGGTTCCTGGCTTGAGGAGTGGCCTTTTTTAAATAATAAAACAAAATGACTGGTCTGTTACTACAAAAAGTCAGACGTAAATTTAAAGTCAAAGTGCTCATAACTGAACGATTGCCTGTTGCTTGTTGTTCTTCAACGCTTAACGGACGATAACCCAAAACAACTGTACAGTTATAACAGGTAAAATATTAAATCCCCGCAAATCTCACCCTAAAGTTTTCGGGAGAAAATTAATCACAAATTTATCCTAAAAATATTTTTATTTTGTAAATAAAAGTACCGCTTAATATGGAAGCCTATGAAGCTATATCTACAATTTTGGGACCAAGTGTTTCTCTCTGATAAGGATGATGTAGTTCTTAGAGAAAAGAAGAATTTAAATTTGAATTGTCTTTTCTGTGTCAAAAACAAAATATCCGTATGAAATTTATCATCTCCAGAGAAATGTTAAGCAATGTGTCTAGCCTTGCTCATATTTCAAATACTTATCTAAAACCACTTCAGTTTTATGAGACTGACATTATGACTTTGCTACAAAAGCTTCCTGACCACCTATTTTGGCATCAGTTCTCTTTTAACTACCAATTCAAACCAGAAAAAATCTTAAGAATTCTTCTTTTATTTTAACTTAATTACTTACATGTTAGGACGTCTCTGTTGTTAAATCTATAAGCCGAGTTAGAATAGATATTAAGACATACATACCCGAAGCTTAAAAAAGCAATTATTGGTTAATTAAATGAAGTATTTCAGAAGAAACACAATCTGCCTCTTTCACTATTAGTTGTTTTATTCAAAATACTATTTAAAACTACTTCAAATATTGAATCCCAAAATGAACAGGCAGATTGCTGAAACAAACGTAAATAGCTCAACACTTTCGTCATCACTTTTGAACGACTTCCTCAGGTTAAACACAAAAGTTTCACTACAGACCTGATTGTAATAGGTTTTTGTAGATCCGCAAACCATCCTATGGGCATCTATGAAAAATTGACCATTGATGGTGTTTAGTGCAGTGTGAAGGAAGTTGTTCATTTCATATGACGTTTAAGGACCAATGACAGTGCTTAATTCGATAAACAACTTGCTCAAGATGAGGGGTGCAACCACCACACGACCTGTGATAGAAAGGCCGGAAAAAAAGAAAATTAATTAATCAGGAGAAAAAAAGTCAATTGAAACAAGATACAAAATTTCTAATGAGTTACGGCTATTAATAAATCTAAAGGAGAAATGGGGTTTGACAATAACATTGAAAGAAAATTGAAAACAATTTCAGCCCAAGTGTTGGCATTACAAATCTTCCGTTTTAATCATTGAACCAACCAGGGTCAGCGATTACACGAACAATTTTTCTCTTTTTTGTGAAATTTTTAGATTGAAATTATTTATGGAAATTCATATCACTTTCTGTATGTAAAGACTTTTGAACCGATTATTTATTTTTAACAATGGCCAATAATTATTGATCCAAAACAGATGATACTGTTTATTCCTTCATTTCCTAATCCTACCATGCTTTTGGATATTATGCTTTGATGCTTTCCATATTTACTGTGTATGTTGTTGGACAGGAGCTTTTATAGTTTAATTTTGAATTTATTTAAATTTATTTCAAATTTACCTACTGCTCAAGCAGCAAAAGGAAAACTTGCAGAACAGACAGCCTGGGGGTTTTTTCCAGGGGTATGGGGGATCTTTAAATTTGCCTCTTGGGAACCATGGTAGTGCAATGCAATTCCTAAGACCTTCCCAGGCAGAGAGAAGACAAGAAAGCTGTTTAAAGGAAAGATAGAAGACAGGAAAAGTAAGTTGACACAAAACTGGGTAAATTGGGATGAATGAAATGATGATGTCTCTTTCAAGAGAAATTGTGGGTGGCATTTTGCCACCTTTGTCGACTTAGTGATTTACCATCGGCGTTTTCTTTACCGCATGTTTATTTATCAGTTCCCCATTGCACACAGAAATTAACTTGCTTAATGTGAATAGTTTTAGTATGTCTAGTAATTTTTCTGGGTTTTTTTCAACAATTTAAATGGCTGAGTAAGACGTCATCACACAGGCACATTCTGTTGTCGTTCAGAAAATTTGGCTAATTTGTCGATATTCTTGTGTCCTTGGATCATTTTATCAATAAAAAATATGTTGTAACATGTACCTTCTCTTCTTATTCAAAAAAAATTAAAATCTGTTTGAAATTTTATGAAATTTAGATATTTTATTCAAACTTGAAATTCCAGGGGGGGGGGGGAAACCAGATGAGTACAAATTATTGTACAGCATTATGTAATTATAGCATCATATTTCACAACATACAAAAAAGAAATTTGCTGGGGCAAATAGTTGGGAAGCACCTAACCAAAGTATTTTTATGGTCAAGGAAGAAATGAGTTTAAACTTTCAAACTCAATTACAGTTGTATCTTAAAACTTCCTATGTGACTTATTCGGTTTTTCCCCTGTGGTCTTCATTTGTGAACGGGTTTAATTTATCAAATGCAAAAGCCAAAAACAACCGAGGCCCCTTCAAAAATATTCTCTTTGGTTTCAGGGAGACCCGGAAAGAACACAGCTGCAAGTACGCAGTTGGTCGACACCTTCAGAATAAATTTTGAACAGGGTTTTTTGAGTTCTTGCTGTTGTGTTAAAATTTGTATTTTAAAGATTTGAGTTTTAATTTAACTTAAATTATCTAAATTAAGTTTAAGGTTAAAGTGTTCAGATCTCTTCAAAACACTAAAAAAATACTTTTACAAGCATACCAAAATTGGTTAACTTCTGTTCTCTCGAAATTATTCATCAGACCAACCACTGAAGTAAAATTAACCAGTTAAGTCCGCAGTAATTTACTCAGAGTTGATAAATAAAAACATAGGTATATAAAATTTATTAGCACGATGGTTTATCTTGATTAAGTTCCACACTAGATACTGCTTGTTTCAACTCAGCGGTAATACTCGGGTGATTATTGGAGTCCACATTCGTAACTTTCCCTTTACTTTGAAATCAGTCGTACGATCTGCGGGAACAGATCAGAATGGGGAATGAGACACGTTAGGTGATTGTACAGCTGAACTTTGATCGCATGATTTGATTGGCTGTTGGATTGGCCACATGCATAGAAGCATGGCTTTTTGTGCGATATCCAATCAAACGATACAGTTTGAATGGTGATATCCGCAGATTAAGCATGATGAACAAGGAAAACTCGTTATTTGATTGGCTTAATTAAAGGGGAAGACAGTGGGTGTAGCTCATTATAAAACTAAGGGCGAGTTCGTTTCCGCGCTCTAACATGGTGGAATATATTTCTGATATCATTTGATTTTCGAAAAATCCCTTTTTATCAACCGCAGCCCAGAAGGTATTTTGAACTTAAAACATACTTTATTATCCGGATTGAACTCTTTCAAGTTTTTACGGTATCTAATTAATGTAAATATTTGCCACCTTTTATTACTTTAGATGAAGCAAGAGGAATCAGAAGTGGTTTTACTCGACAAGGGCGCTGTAAAAGATGACCCGTTCTCAGTTGTAGAAAATTCAGAATCGGAAGAGAAACGCTGGTCTGGTAAGTAAAAGAACGTGATTGATAGTTTCTCTCTGGAAATGTCATACTGTAATAATTCAACATAACTATTTGTAGCTACCCAGCAAACACATTTTTACAAGGAATTAATTGCACTTTAAAGGACACCTTCAAATGTAAATGACACGTCTGTAATATTTACCATGCAGTTACTCGAAATTTTGACCCAGTTACCAACAGGAATTATTTTTTCTGCTTTCATTCATTCACTTGTTTTGAAATTTAATACTGCCATTACAACGTATCCGTTAAATTTTAGCGCCCACTTATTTTATTTTGGCGCGCATTAATGGTAGTAAGACAGCCAAATTATATCTCGCATCTTAATTAGATAGGAAAGGATAGGAATTTTTTTATGCGTGTGGTAAGGCATCCTGAAAATTTTAATTTTATTTTCGTATTGCTAATTTTTTTTCTCCCCAAAATTTAGAATTGACTACGAAGGAACAATGTACGAAAGTTGCTTTAAATGTCGTGAAAGTAATAATGCTTGTGGGACTACTTTACATGTTCATTTGCTCCTTGAGTTTCCTGAGCTCCTCGTTTCGTTTGCTTGGTGGGAAGGCAGCTGGTGGTGCCTTCACATCGGAAGGAATACTCGTGAATCCTGTTGCTGGTTTAATGATCGGAGTTTTAGCCACAGTTCTTGTTCAAAGCTCGTCAACGTCAACTTCGATCGTCGTTGCAATGGTAGCTTCAAAAAGTAAGTTTATTTATATACTAATTGATATTTTCTTTTAAGCTGGAACTTTAATTTATTGAATTTATTTGGGTAAAGTTTTCAGTTGTGCCATATAGCGAGGCAACGTTATATATTGTCCCATAAAACTTTTTTCTGGTGATTCCCATTGGGGACCATTACTTGTGAGAAATCATTCATTCGCTTAAATTGACCACCTGCCCTTTCATGCATACTAAGCCCATTGTGTTGGTCTAGCCCTGTCAGAACTTTATTAGACTTGAACACACTGACCGTGACCAGACAGACCATTGTAGTGTGACGTTGTAAAAATGTGCTAAATTGCATTTGATCACCGTTTTGCCTTGGCATTAAGTTACAATCAAGTTACTTTTTGATTACAAAAAGCAAACAACGTTTTTATTACAGTAACTCACTTACCCACACTTGATCTTAAGGATGGTTTGAAGCCCCCGATAAAGAATTTTACAAACACGTGGGTATCGCCAACATACAAATATAAATAACCCAAGCGTGGTACAGAATTTGAATTTCGCAATCTCCAGCCATTTTGTTTAACGGGTAATTACATTTTCTACTGTACGACAATTTTCTGAGGACTTTAGTCCGTTATACGACGTTTCGTGACGGAACGCACTCTCCATTCCTTTTAAGATCCATCCAAAATAATGTGTTCGCACTCATTTTTATTTGCTTCTAAATGAATGTTGTGGAGTGTGAATTGCCTAAAGGATTTAAAATTCGTTAAAAAGAGGGGGTTTTGTCAGTATTTTGTATTTGGGGATATTGTGGGTGTGTTGGGGGGTGCTTTACCCTTTTACTTAGGGCAATTTTCCCTTTGCTTATTTACTTTATAGTCATTGATGTCCGCCCTGCCATCCCGATCATTATGGGAGCCAATATTGGTACATCGGTGACGAATACTTTGGTGTCTTTGGCTCAAGCCTCAGATCGAAATCAGTACAGGCGTGCTTTCGCAGGAGCTGTGGTGCACGACATGTTTAATTTGCTTACCGTTGTGGTTTTCCTGCCACTCGAAGTTGCGTGTGGATATCTTTATCGCTTAACTGACTATTTGGTACGTGAGCTGGACCTGAAAGGTGGCGACAAGAGCATGAAGAAAGACATGTTAAATAAACTGACAAAACCTTTTACCAATTTGTTTATCCAGTTGGACAAGAAAGTTATCGAGAGAATAGCTCAGGGAGATGAATCTGCCAAATCAGTAAGTTTAATCAAGTATTGGTGCGATAAAGGTACTAAAACGGTAGTTTTACTTAATGAAACGACGGTCAACAGCACAGGAACCGTCCACTCCAAAGTGTGCAATTTCCTTCTTCATGACACTGGATTAAGCGACAGCGCTGTTGGAGCTATTATGCTAATTATTTCTCTGATTATTTTATGTTGTTGCCTTGTTGCTATTGTTAAAGTTTTGCATTCAATGCTGAGAGGAAAAATTGCCGGTGCCATAAGACGTACCCTCAATTCCAGCTTTCCAAAACCTTTTGGATTTTTAACCGGGTACTTTGCCATTGCAGTCGGTGCCTGTATGACCTTTCTTGTGCAATCCAGCTCAATTTTCACCTCGACGCTAACGCCACTAGTTGGCCTTGGCATAGTTTCCTTAGAGAGCATTTACCCGTTAACACTCGGTGCCAATATTGGAACGACTGCAACTGGAATTCTTGCTGCCATGGCAAGTTCAAGTGATAAAATAGGTTATGCTCTGCAGATAGCTCTGTGTCATCTTTTCTTCAACATTTCTGGCATATTATTGTGGTATCCAGTGCCTACCATGAGAAAAATACCTCTGAAGCTTGCCAAGTCCCTTGGCAATACCACCGCCAAGTACCGATGGTTTGCACCAGTTTATATCGTCATTGTCTTCTTCGTGATTCCTGGAGGTTTGTTTGCCCTTTCAGTCGCAGGCTGGTATTATGTGGCCACACTTGGATGTATTATAACTGTGCTGGTGTTATTTGTCTCCGTCGTCAATATTCTTCAAAGGAAAGCACCCAATACCTTGCCCGTCGTTTTAAGGACTTGGGAGTGGACACCGAAGTGGACGCGCTCGCTCGAGCCGCATGACAGAGTCATCGCGAAAGTGTGCGAATTCACTAAAGTATTACGTCGACCAAAATGTAATCAGTACGGTGTGACTCACAGTGACATATACGTCCTAAATTCAACCGAAAGGACTACAAAGCTACAAACTACAGTTTAATTAGTAGTTGCGTGATAATAATTACAATCGCTTTGTCGCCTTTTTGGGGTAAAAAGGGATATTGCGTTATTTTCATGCTCAGTTGTCATTTTTAACCACTCTCAGTGTTAGTTTGTTGTTTTTGAGCTGTTAATTTTGAAATGCAAGGTTAATTCGTAGCCTTCAAACCTGCGCGGAGTGTTGCTTGATCTTTTAAGGAAAGTGAAACAAACCGCAGAATTTCTGCAAAAAAATCTGCGGGGAAAGTTTGTTTGGTTTGATTTGGGGTGGCTTGTTACTTGGTTGGTTTTAATGATCCCACATGTCTTGCTACATAAATAATAACCAGTCAATAAAAGCTTTTTTAAAATTTTATTTTGTATATGTTTGGCTACGAATTAATCGGGGAAATTTTGTAGCGTGCGTAAGGTCAGGGTTTTTGTGAAGTGGGTGGAAGTGGATATTTAACGGATAAACCCAATATGTTAGGCGTCATACCTTTTTTCAGTGTTCTACCTATTACGGTAGCAAAATGGTCTCATTTAAAGGGGGGGGGGAGATTTAGAACATTTTAGTGTTATGGATTTTTTAACGAGGAGGTGCCATTTGTAATTGTGAAAATGCTTAAAAATAGTTGTATATTGCTAATATTTGTAGATGTTCACATTTGAGTTTTTCTTATCATAAAGGTCTGACCATTTGTTACAGATAACTTACATGGTCCCTTCGCATAGAGGAAAACTTGCATGCGAGCTTCGATTAATTCTTTTGAGGGGAGAGGATATAATATGGACCAGAAAAATTTCACTAGATTAGGCTTGCGCAGAACAATACCATCATAAAACCTGTATTAGTTTCCTACAATTTTTTTTCGGTTAAAATACGCCAATGTCTGCTGTAAGTTTTAATACAACAGATACACGTGTGTAGAAAATTAACCATCCCCGTTGTTTTTCGCGCGCACGCTTGCTAACGTGTTAAGGTTTGCCCCTGCTCGTCTTTATTTTTAAATACGGTTATCCGTTAAGTTAATTGTTGCAATCGCATTTGTGTATATATGTAGTAAATTTCTTATTTATATTAAGATTCAGTATATGAGATATTAAGAATTGTATTAGTTATTTGAAGATGGATGATACATTTGATGTAAGGTTTTCCAGATCAGTTGCGAATTATTGCTGGATTCAAATTTGAAAAAAATCAATTAGTTTTTGTCGGTTTTTGCCTCGTTGATCATGTTAGCGATTAGTGCTAGCGTTGTTTTTGCTTTTCATTGCTACCCAGGACTGAGACGATATAATAATAAAGACAATTTTTTTGATTTACAGGAATTGCCATGGCACCATCATGCTGACTACCAAATATGCTCAATGTCAATTTTCACCTCTGACCGAAATCGTTGCTTAGTGTTCAGTGGCTCATAAAATGATTTTTGTCTTTCATTGCACAGACAAAATCAACGGTTGAGTCATCCATAACTAGACAATTCAAGGGAAGAAAATTAAATTATTTAATTATTGTTTTGGATCTTTAAAAACAAAAAAATTATAGATTGATATCAAAAGATTAAAATTTAAGACGGCGATCAGAACAGGTTCCAAACTTACTTTTTACAACAACAAAACTTGCACTTTTTCGCCCTTTAAAATGTGTCGAAACGAGTTTCACTTCAAATCTTAAATTCAAACTGGATTTAATCCAGTGCCAATCGATACAATTTTTTTCACCCTTTTTTGACTTAATATTTACTGCAGAAGAAGACCAAGAGATCGTCGATTTTCTATTAGGTCGTGAGTCACTTAATGGAAGCTATTAAAAAACAACGGTTAAAAAACAACGAAAGATCAACTTTACTATGCTTGAAATGGGGGTTCAGTCGAGGTAATGTTAATTACTCCTCCAGTGGTACGCGTCAAGGATTTTTTTAACGTCGAAAAAAACCCTGTTTTCCACGTGCATGGTGCCCTACAGATCAGACAGAATTTATTTGTTTTATTAGTTTGTCACGGGTGGAGGAAGGTAACAGGGGTGTTATGTGACCGGAAGATATTGCCAAAAGTGAAAGGAAAAGTGTACAAAACGGTAGTGCGGCCAGCTTTGCTATATGGGCTTGAGTTGAGAATGCTGAGGTGGTCACTTGGGGTCACACAGCTAGATAAAATAAGAAATGAAAACATCACAGGAACAGCACACGTTAGAAGATTAGGAGAGAAGCAAAAGGAAGGAAGACTGAGATGGTACGGTCACGTGGTCAGAAGAGAAGATAGCTACATCGGGAGAAGAATGTTGCGGATGCAACTGCCAGGGAAGAGGAAGAGAGGAAGACTAAAGAGAACATATATGGACGGGAATTGAAGAGGATATGAGGATATTTAGGAGTGNTCAGACAGAATTTATTTGTTTTATTAGTTTGTCACGGGTGGAGGAAGGTAACAGGGGTGTTATGTGACCGGAAGATATTGCCAAAAGTGAAAGGAAAAGTGTACAAAACGGTAGTGCGGCCAGCTTTGCTATATGGGCTTAATTTGAGAATGCTGAGGTGGTCACTTGGGGTCACACAGCTAGATAAAATAAGAAATGAAAACATCACAGGAACAGCACACGTTAGAAGATTAGGAGAGAAGCAAAAGGAAGGAAGACTGAGATGGTACGGTCACGTGGTCAGAAGAGAAGATAGCTACATCGGGAGAAGAATGTTGCGGATGCAACTGCCAGGGAAGAGGAAGAGAGGAAGACTAAAGAGAACATATATGGACGGGAATTGAAGAGGATATGAGGATATTTAGGAGTGAGGAGAGGACGCTGGCGACCGCGCCAATTGGAGGCTATTGATCCGCTGTGGCGACCCCTGACGGGAGCAGCCGAAAGATGAAGAAGAAGATTAGTTTGTCATGGGCCACATTATTTGTTGCTAGATTTTATCTGGCAACAAATCAAATATCTCTCCAGCTGTGTACAATATGACTTCGGACCATAGCTATGCTCTCGTGAAATTGGTGGTAGGTTTCCTTGCTATGCGTCATCACAGAAAAAAGCCTCGCATAAAATTCCTAAACAACGATTAAGTGATGCCATTATTGCGTGTTTGTTTGCAAATCAATTGCGGTAATTCTGAAGCTCGCCCTTTACAGGGTTTCCTGCTTCCAGCGCTGTAGTATGCGTACTGAAGATACAAGGTAAGTCGACTTCCTTCAAGGGATCGGATTTTTTTCAGTATTTTAACTAGCATCGTTACTGTTCTGCAACTACGGTTTCTGTTTGTTGTTTTTTTGCCACTGGACTTTTTTTTGTGTGTCGAGATTTTTTTGATCAATAAATGGTATCTTTAATTTACATCCGCCTTTCTCTGTAAACTTCTTTCTTTCTCGTTTGAATTATTGCGCGCGAAATTGGATTGTATTGTATATCCTGATTTTCCCCATCGGCTTGCACTGCTAGCGAAGATAATCGGAAGCAATCCATTAAGCTCGTATTTGGTGTTGGAGTAAAATTTGGCAAAAAAATGCTACATTCCATTAAATGAATAGATAAAGTAAATGTAATGGATTCAAATAGAAATTAAAGAAAATACTAGTGGCCATTACCTTTTTCAATTCGGGAAGGTCAGCGGAAAACAAAGCGCGCGAGTTTCCCAAGCATCGGTTTCCTGAAAGCAAAACTAGATTTGTTAACGGCCGATGATCTTTAAAAAAAATTTGCAACTTGTTCCGTATGAAAGGATTGTCCGAGGAATAGTTACCACTGAAGACGTCTTTGTCCAGCAATATGAATTTAAACGAATATTTTTTTATTGTTCTTCTTGCTGGATTATCTGGAGTAAGTAGTATGCTTCTCTTGCTCGGTGCAATGCAAAGAACTTGATCTAAAACTTGTCTGCTATTGGAAGCACACGCATAAAGGGTTGTTCACATATACATAACTAGGGAGTGGGGAGGGAGGCCAACAGGTTTGATGACGTAAGCAATTTGAAAATAATCTCTTTTTTTTTAGTTTTGCTGGATCTTGTATGAGATCGTGCAGTAGGCGAATGTAATACAAGTGGAGAAGCTCTTAAATTTTCTCAAACAACTGGCTATTTGCTACCAACACCCTTCAAACATCCCAGTAGGCACAGAACCACACGGATGATGTGCCACATCGCTGACAGCCCTGAGACCGGCTCTAATGCTACTAAACCGTTCTTTGATCAAATTAATTTTATCCTATGCCAAAAGTCAGCAACCGCACTAGTACAACATTCTCGATCACAAACTAGTAGTTTCTAGGATAGGAATCGATCGACTTCATCTGGCCCATAAGCAACGACGAAAGAACTGCAACAAAAAGCCCTCTCGAATCTGCTCGCATGTATAAAAAACGTCTGCAAAAGAAGCATCTGTCACTGTCAAATGCAGCCAAAAATTCACCGATGATACTGACGTGGCACTACTAGAACCATTTGAGGGAAATCTAAGACCTGAATAAACCGATTACTGTAGCTGAAATAGATATTGCCATCAACTGCCTCTAGAATGGTAGAGCAGCCGGTCCTGATGACATAAACAATGAGCTCTTTAAATACAGTAAAGAAATCGTTGCGGTCCCACTTGCCAATATACTCAACTCGGCCTTTGCTCAACTTACACCGAGTCGCTAGAGTAAGACATCTTGATAACCATACCAAAGCCAAAAAAACTTCAACCCCCCCCATTGTTCCTGCAACCTTCGTCCGATCACACTGCTGAACAGCAGAAGGAAAATTTTATCCACCATTACCCTGAATAGAGTAAGGGATAAAGCAGACAAATATACAGTATTACATCGAAGCGGATTTAAAACAGGTAGAAGCTGTGCCGACATCGTCTGGGCACATTGCATGTTAACATCGGTCGTTCTTGCAAGAAAATGTGACTTCCACAAGATGGGTATTGATATGTCAAAAGCCTTTGATACCATCAAACGCAAATGTATACTCGAGATACTTATACACGCAGGATGCAATGAAGACGAACTAAGGCTTGTGTGTATACTACTATCAAGAACATCTCTTCGTATGCGAATCAAAAACGCACTCTCCGATTAATTTGAAGCCTCCATAGGATCACCTCAAGGAGATGGTTTATCACCAGTATTGTTCATATGTTATCTCGCACACGCTCTAAAAAAAGTAAGAAAACCTCGTCAGACCCAATCCTCTCGTTTCTTGCCTTGATATGCCACTCGAAATGGAATATGCAGACGATATCGACTTTTTAGATGAAGAAAAAGAATATCTGGAAAAATTCCAAAAAATTGCTGCAGAAAAACTTAAAGAAGAAAATCTATTAATGAACGAAAGTAAAACTGAGTTTACACACATATCTTGCCGAAATATCTGAAACTGATCCAGAAGGAACACCTATCCGAGGCTGCGAAAACTGGCGTAAGTGTAGAACGTTAGGGTCCCTGCTATGTAGTTCAGCAGACATCTCTGCCAGATGCATCCAAGGCAACATAGCATCTAAATTATTATCAAAAATCTGGTCTCGCCGCAATAAGATTCCGCTCAAAACCAGACTCGAACTTTGTAACGCGTACTGCCTCTCCATCATGCTATATAATTGCGACANACCAGACTAAAACTTTATAACGCGTAATGTCTCTCCATCATGCTATATAATTGCGACAGCTGGGCGACCAACAAAGCTATGATGAATAAATTAGATATATGCCACCGTAAACACTTGCGAACGATAACAGGTCACCTATGGCCCAAAAGCGTGATCACCAATAAAGAACTGTATAAAATCTGCCAAACGGATCCTATATCTACACTAGTAGCAAAGCGAAGATGGTCTATGCTAGGTCATGTCCTACGCATGGACATCAACACCCCCACCCAGAAAGCCCTTGAATTCGCCATATCAGGAGCAACAATGTATGAAGCCAGAACAAGACGCCACTCTACAAATCTTCTCAGCACCATCCGTGAAGACATCAAAGACTCCGGACTAGGGCAACTCAGTACCAGAAAAAGCTCCAGAGCCTAAGGGAAAAAGCAAGAGAGAAGAACGTTTCAACTACGTCTGATTGCATCTATGGAATGTCCTCGACTACCAAAGAAGCAGAACACAGAGGATAACGAACTAACTAACTAACCGTGCTGGAGATATATCTTATGACTGGGGACAGGCCAATGCAATTTCGGGCATCACATGTACAAACAATTCCACACTGGTGATTCAGCAGTGTGACCCTATAGCGACTGGAACATTTTTTCAAGAGTTGTAAGCAGAAACCTTGCTGAGATGCGACTCTGAACGAAACTTCCTGCCAACATGAAGCAGCCACAGGGCCACACAGCAGAATCACCAATGTGGAATTATGAACTGCCCAACAAGGAAGTGTTACGTACAGTTGCAAAAATCGTTATGTATTCAGAAAGGGCAAGCTATTGTTTAGCTTTTGGATGCTAACACCCTCTTCAGCTTGCTAAAAGTTGGCTTAGCGATACCAATTCGCATGATTTCCTGGTCTGATTTAGTGCTTCTCGCATTATCACTTGACGGTAGATGTTAAACAGGATGGGGTATAGCGGGCACCCCTGCCTTTCTCCGGGTCCAATGCTTAAGAAGTCAGAACATCTATAGGTGGGATCGTAGCGTACCAGCTGGGAAGTTGTCACTCCCACAGTCTGCATTGGGGTAGGCTCGGCAGTTCCGAATTGATGCTTTATATCCGTCTTTTATCACGGTGTAATCTATTTCATTTCTTGCTTTCTTAACAGTAGCATATTTCGTACGCAGAGCCTGATTCCTCACTCTGTCCCGCCGGTGGCTATCCATGTCCATGGCAGGTTGTTTGTTTGAGTGATTGTCATGAAATTGTGTCCAGTAAATTTTGGTCCGTGGTGGGTCCTGAATCCCATACCGTGGTTGAGCTTAATTGATGGCGGCTCATTCTCGCTATGCCACAAGAGGGTCACTGAGATCTGCGGCATTTTCATGGGATAGGAGGCACCACTCTGTCACCCACCGCTCTCTGTTCCTCTTGCCGCTGTGGTTCGCGATTGCTTATTCGATATATTCGCAGCTAACCTCTATATCTAGAGGGTATCCACCACCTGCCGACGCGCTAGGTGACAGAAGCCCCCAGTAGGATTAAAACCTAATATTCAATAACTTACCACCACTTCCAAACACAGTCAAATTTTATTTTCTATTTTATGAGTCAAGTGAAAAGAATGATTTGTCGCAAAAAAAACAACCCACAAAAAAACCTTTTAAAATAATCAAACTGAACTCTAAAACAAAACATTTCAGAAACCAAAGTTTTTTCAGTTCCTGTTAAGACAACAAATGTTTCTTAAAATTTTTGACCAGGCAAAACCTTGTACCAAAGTCTCGCAACATTTTAGAAGACTGTGCACTTCCTTGCAGAAGGTTTTGTCTTTAAATAGCTGCCAAAAGTGCGAATAATTTTTTCCCAAAAAATACACAAATGTTGCTAATTCAGACTTTGTTCACAATTTAGAGTGAGTTGGGAAATTAAAAAAATGCAAGGATTCGGGTGTTCAGACAAATGAATGACTGGTCATGAAATAAAAATGATTACGTGTCTGACACATAGAGACAAAACTGCAGTAACGATGATGTATTTATTCCCTGCAGGTCAGACTGACCTGAGCTGGGGGGATTAAAGGACGTCGCATGTTTCGGATGTTTGTCTTTTTTCACATACACCATTAAGGCATGAATTCAGCTAATTATTCAACATTTTTTCAGATACTACATTGATTTCAAAGAGCCAGAGAAAAAAAATAGAATAAATAAATAGTCAAATAAAATTTCTGAAACATTTGAAGCTCATAAAAGTCAAATTTTTGAAATAAACTGATTGCATTTGACTCCACACTCCAGGTGCTTTTTAGCTCTGGAGGACAACCTCCCCCAACTCTTAACGCTCTCTTTTTAATTGCACCGTGAAAGTTGTTCAGTAATAGGAAAAATGGTAAATTTCTGAGGCGTTATTGGATGTTCAGACAAGTCCAATCGAGGTTTTGGGAATAATTTTTTCAGGGTGCCAGCTGAAAAAAAAGACAAGGTCTGAAAATATGAGATTTTTATCATCGAAGTGAAGAGATTTGTAGTTACCCCAAAAAAGTCCTACTGATATCGATCCGAAGAAGACCTCGCATATTAGAAGCTGTGGTGACTATTTTGTAAAAGTCGCCACATTAACATTCTTATTTTGAAGTGTTATTGTATTTTACTTACAACTGAACTCCTAGGTTTGGTATATGGAAAGCTCCAGTCCCCCTAATAACTTTGAAAAGCGTCTTCAGAATGAACGCCGTGTTTTCTTTGAATCCATAACATATTGGCCTTCATCTCGTGGTCTTAATGAAATGGCCCAACTTACCCTTTAATACCTTCCGATAATCAGTTGTATCGACTTCTATGCGAGTTAGGGCATTATGAACATGCAGGACACTACTGAATTGCCCGTGTAATAGTTTTCAAAACGAGTCGAATTTTCTTGGCCTGTAAAGAGGTGTATGATAATAACAGTCAACCCCTTAGTGAATACTGAACTTGGTCTTTAGTTATTTGGGTCTTGGTGAAAATTGAGCTCACTGTCTTGCCACTTTCAATCTCTTGTTAAACCCTTGAGCAATCGGATAATTTTTTTCGAGTAGGAAATTTCTAACCTTTGGGAGGATAACACTCAGCTCAAGACCTTGCTCCTTAACATCTAAGCCAACACTTTTTTTACGTGTCTGCCTTTATACAGGATTACCATCTTCGTGTATCCTTGCAGCTTTTTACAATTTCCTGAACGCTGAACATAAAACGTCAAAAAGATATGAACCCATTCGAACGTTAACGACAGCGCTTGTCAAATTACGTTTAAATTTGCCAGGGAAGGATTTCTTTTATCAATTTGGGGCACACGAATAACCATCTCGAGAATATTTTTAACCACATTAACAATTTTATTTCGAAACTTGCGTGTGCTTATTTTTCAAGCAGAGATTTCCTTATGAACACAATGCAAAAAGATTTTCGTAGTCATTGCCCAAATTGTGTGGTAATTCTAGATTGCCTTGAAGTTTTCTAGATAGAGCGGATAGTCTTCTGACTCAAGCCAGATGTTCTCCATGTATAAGCATCACAAAGCCGTGAAGTATTTGAGTGGTGCAACCCCACAAGCAACTCTAAGTTTCTTTTCAAGTGGGTTGGATGCAGGAGCAAGTGACAAATATATTACAGAAGACGGTGGCTTGCTCAATTACCTGATACCCTGTGGTATGATCCTTGCAGATCGGGTGTTTGATATTCGAGAAAGTGTTCATCTGTATTGTGCCATAGTTAAGACACCTTAAATGCCACACAGCCTATTGACTTCGTTACATCAATAAAGAGAGTGTGTGTGTGTGTGGGGGGGGGGGGGAGCACAACTTTAGATATAATGCTAACAGTTGTGCTTTGGTAATCCGTTGTGACTCAATTGTACCCGTTGACTAATTGCTACAGCACTATTTGACAATAAACAAGCAAATGCGGATAATAAGTAGACATTCAGGGTGGTAGAGCAATGCAAAAAGATTTTGGGGGTGGTTCCTTTACTTCAAAAAGTATGATCACTATGTTAATAAAAAGGTAAGCATCTTACAACTAGTAAGGTAACCCTTCCTGGTGATAAGGAATTCTTGTTTACAACCAGCATAGCAAAGGACTCATGAAGAATAAAGAGTTGTATAAGAGTTGTTCTTTATATTAAATGTATCATCCTATTTAGTATATTTGTAGTAACGAAAAATTCTTCTTAACCACAGGGCAAGTTTAAATTCTACTTTAAGATTTTTTCTTCGCAAATGTGTCTCTAGAAAATTTGTATCCTTTTTAGCCTTCAAAATATTTTGTCAAGCTAAAGACCTTGATAAATTGTTTTTGGAATTACAGCCAATTCCCTGAATGGTATGGTGGAAAAGTGGATGCCTACCTGCCAATGGTGAAGAATATGTAATGACGATGTTAGCATTCACGTGTGTCTTACTAAAACAAATCAGATAGTCTTGCAATATCATTTGTGCACAGTTCTAAACAACTTAGTGAAAATGCTTAGGGATTTAATGTAAAATTGGGCCATGTATTTACATGCAGTTTTCCAAGTATGTCAAGATAAAGAGCCTTTAATAGTCATACATATCCTCTGGGTCTAGTTATCACATATATTTATTATAAAGTAAGGCAAGGCAAAAAGTAATTCTACGAAATATTTGTTACTTCAAGTTTCTTACTTTAAGCAAGCATCGGACCGGTCTGATAATGCTTTGCCTTGTATTATTTGCTCTGTTATGGACATAGGACACTCGACGAAAATAATTGTTATTTTATCGTACATTTATTGTAGATACAGGATTTATATTAAATTTACAATTATTTCAGTTATTATATATACAGGAATTTAAAAGCTTTTAAGTTTCATAAGACTGTTCCAATTCACATTTCAATATGCACATTAAAATGTGAAGTTAGGTATCCCTTGCTTTCCTATTGAAATCTGAGAAGTATTTTCCAATGATCTCTTGAAAAACTCTGTTTAGTTTAACACTTTCTACGTTGGAAATATTTTTATCCCACAAAGGGATATCTGGGTGTGTGCGCTCAATGTAAAGTCATCCTGTTGTGTACACAATCAAGTCACAGTATGACCCAGTCGCGGCAGTTACGTTGAGCTTGTATCTGAGTGGAAGCTATTTGTGAAAGATTAGTAAGCCGTAGTAAAAGATTAAACATAGCAAATGCAACAGTGAGTGCAACTATTCTGCTATCTATTTCACGAAAAGCAAGGGGTAACATCCAAATACCAAATACACATTACCTTTTTTGTAGCTAACTTTTGTACTTATTCATGATAGATATATTTGTCTTGTTGTTGACTGGACAGAGAATGTCACCACTTACCGTAGTGTTCAGTTCTGCTCTCTATGGTTGCTCCTGTGATTTTGGTAAATGCAGAGGAACAGATCCTTTTGTTGTCCGCACCCTTTTTAATCCTGCCGACAACCATTTGCCGCCCACCTTAAGAATGCCTTTAAACTACTACACTTTAATGACCACAACACGTAACAGATCAAGTAACCACAAACACACAAGGTTCCACCATACTACTAAATAGGCCACCCTGGGAAATAAAATAAACATAACTGAATAAAATCCTATTTCAAACTTCTGCACTTACTAAAGTCATACCAAATTGCTCTATATATTAATCTAGTATCATATGCTTGCTACTTTCAGCTGTTTCACTGCTACCACAGTGCATAAATCATCACTTTGAATAACCATAAACACACATTACCTACACCTTTCACCTAGCACCTACCTGGCAATGGTAAGCATGAACTATTTTTAGTTGGCATCCCGCTTTCCTTTGACTAGCTAAGTCCAGTTCAATGTCTCTTAGGTTGTATGGAGATTAAAAGAAAGAGACACATTGGATTAAATTAGGGCTGAGGTTACCCTAACAACATTGTTATGCATTTGATTTTTTGGTTATTTGCCTGCCATACTATTACCACTCTCCAATAAAGTAGATAACTGAAAAAGTCCTTTTATTATGCCTTTCTCCTGCTGCAATTTTTATGGTTACTCAGTCTTTGTATGCCTAGTTTGTAAAAAACACAGCATGCAAAAATATGTATAATTCTTGGCAACATAATTTACAACAAGCAAATAGTGATGTTTGCTGTCCAGTGAAGGCAGGAGACATGTCACTTGTGGGTCACAAATTTTCACCTGATGATGTAATCCCATATAAAAACTTTTATGTTGTGTTTACGTCCCTCGTGTCATGAATATACACACATAGTGGCTGGAACTATGGAGGAGAAGACTGACGACGAAAAACCACAAACCGTAACTACCTTGTCCTATAGTAATCAGTTCATTTTTACCAGACTTGCTCTATTACTAAATACGTCCGTTGCTTTTCCTCATACACAAAATAATGGCAGATCCGACACGAAAATCTCCTGTCCAAAACATCAAAGGAGAATGGGTGCAGTTCATGTTACGTCACGGCACACATTGCCTCAAGATATACAATTATATGACTTGACCTGAAGTGTAAAACAAGGTAAACTTTACATTCCTTTTACTTTACAGTGTTAGATAATCACTAGTGACACATAGAAGTCAAAAATCTTAGAAATAACGAATAAAGTTTTACGATTAAAAGATTCAACCTCTATTGAAATATGAAAAGTAAGCTTACTTATCACAAATACATACTTGGTGTGTTTGGAGAAGGCAATTTTTGTACCTGTACTGTTTGCTATGACAGATAGTGTTCTTTCAAGTTAACTTGTGAACAGCAGGAGCATGGTACCAATTCATAACGGATAAAAGCAATAGCAATATGTGGGGTCTAGCGTCCTTAACTCCAAGGTTTGAATGCTTTTTGCCTTGCAGCTCTGCATATTCTGCTCTGGCAATACTTTCGTTTTTAATTCATTAACTTGTTTTGATTTGAGCTGTGATAACTCCAGGTGAAAAATATTTAATATAAGAGAAAGCGGAGGACTTTTTGTATTTTCATGACAAAGGGCTTTAAATCTTGGTGCTGTAATTCTACCTCCTCGTCATCTGAACCAAAGCTTTGACTCTTTCTTTTGCTTTGTTAACTCCTCCACTTGTGACTGCTGCTCCTTAGTTACTTTGTAGTTGTGCATCTTTTGACAACTTAGCACAACCAAATCCTATAACTCACAGGACATATAATCCTTGTGAAATAGGCCACTGATGGGTGTAGGTAAGCATGAACTTAGTGGCTTTAATATATAAAAAGTTAAATATGGCTCTACACTAGCTAGGATAGCTGGTTTACTGGCCCCTTGATTGAGGACATCTAAAAATGAGCAACATCTGGATCGTGAACAGACTTAGGTCCAACATCAGTGCTGCTTTGACTGGAGGGTAACGATAGTGGCATTTCCTTAGTTTTGCCGAAGTATATTCTTTGACCCTGGTAAAATTTTTCTTTTTAACAACAGGTGACAGCATCCAGTATGCTTTTTAGCCTGTGAGGGTCAAGGAGTCCCTCTTTTTAACTCCAGACTCCACTCCCCATAGTACTGAACTAATATAACTACAACTTTCTGATAGTCCAGCCACATACTCACAATGGCCAGTAAAAACATGATCATTCTCTTCGACAATCACCAATGGAGTCAATGGCTTTTCACTGACCTTTTGAGTGGTTCACCTACGGAGAAAAAGTTGTGTAGGTAATCAGTGAAGCAACAGAAACAACTATTAATTTGGTCATGTTGGCAGAGTAGGCCTAATGTAAAAAGAAAAAGTCAGCATAACAGTACATATGTACATAGAGACCATGCAATAAATTACTTCTGTGTTCAATCGAAAACCTGTAATCCCTCATTTATTAAGCATGCATATTGCACATTTCAAAGAAACAAAAAGCCAGCTTGGTCTTAGGAGTACAAGACCTATCAGAACAAGTACATGCTCAAACGATTTTCCCAATCGTTTTTTATATTCATAACAAAAACACATGCTTGTTGCGATGTAATACAAGAACAAAAACAACCTTTATAACAATTCACAATGATATAATTCTTATTACTTTATGAATCACCAAGCAAAAGAAGCAAATTTTTCATATCTTACCTTCGCAATAATGATCCTTTTGTTTTTAAAAGCCTTTACAAATAGTTCTCGTTCCCACGCACCTATAAATCGCCTGTAGCATTTAAAACTTTTATGGTCCATGAGCTGTTTCTTTATGTAGCAGCTTGTAGAGAACAAAACATGGGTGACAACGTGTATGTATGTTATCGCTGGCTATAAGTTAAAAGTCATCCCGTTCGTACTTACTAAGCTAACACGAACCAGTACCACCAATTTACTTCAGTTTGTTGTGGTATCTTTCTTTCGCTGACGTGTCCTTAAATTCATTAAAATAATTAGGCACCAAATCTTTATCTGGAGGCAATACACCTCGCTCTCTTTTCGTAGTTTTGCTTTCGCCTATCGCTTTGGAGAGTCGCCATGTTTCCCCTTCTGTTGTCCTTCAATATTTTGGGCGCAGATATTTTACGTCAATGCAAGTGTCCATGTGGTTGTTTGGGAAAACTCGCATCCTCTTACATTTGTAGACATGCAAGGTTCTAATTTAGGAAATGTTTTTTGTCAGCAGAGACATTGTTATTCATTTTATGAGGTAATACCATTAAGCTTTTCCAACAGGGTTCTGCTCATAATATAGTTTTGAGACCTGTAGACACCAAGAATGTTAACGTTTCCTTGATACTGGGAAATGGCCGACTCAATTTTAAGTGAGGTACTTGTTTTGGGGGTTTTTTATGAAAACTTTATCCTGTTATTTTTAATTGTAATTGAACAGGAATGTAAGTAGTTCCTTTTCAATTTACCGTATACAAAAGAAACTACGATGATTGTGGTCAGTATACAAGTAAGTATTAATAAGAAATTATGTATGAATGTATATTTTTATCAGGCATGAGCTTACATAATGTAGGTAGGATTTTTACTGGGCATAAAATATATTGGAAAAACCAAGTTTTGTTTCTCCTGTTCAATTTCTGTGATTTTTGTATTCTATCTTGGACAGGTGAGTGAACGGATTAAATTTTGTAATATTGTTTTAAAAAAACCAAGGTAGCAACCCTGATTGTAGTTCTTGTGGTTTTAATTTCTTTTGCTTGCTAATATTCTTATAATGTGATTGTTCCATAACAAGTCTTTTAACAAATGCTTCTTTCGAACACTTGACAAGTAACACTGTATATGATCCCTCTAACGTATTCTTAACTATAACACTTTATTCCATATAATATTACGTTATACTTTTCAGTTCATTTCAAATATAAAAAATGTTGACAACACTGAATATTTTGCCACTGGAAAAGGCTGAACAGTTGGGTCGTATTGTCTTTCCAAAATTCGGTATATAAAAGACCGTAAGGGAGGAGACAAAAGTCAGTAAAGATGGATTAAAATCACGCAATGTACCATGGACAGCAACATATACGAACAGCTTCCCCAAGTTCCTTCATAGGATGAAACTTCACCGCTAACCTAGATTCGCACACTTCAGTGATAGCTCATTTCAATAAACACGTTTTTTATGTATCATTTGGGAGCTCATAAGATGGGGCCTAATTTGGTAGAAAAAAACGCTAGTACTAGCATGAGGAACAGGCGATTAGCAGCGAAAGAAGTCCATCTTCTGCACCTAGAAAGACAAGCTGCAACCTTCCGCTATGTGATCTTGGACCGAATGGAGTATTACCGTCACCTTTATATCTAAGTATTACGGAGGTCACTTTTGCAGTACTTCCATTTGATTTAACAAGAAACATCTAAGACGCCGAATAGCAGAATAGTCCCAATTTTTTTTACAACGATGTCTATCAGGGAGTACAAAAATAAAGATTCAAAGGAAAATCCAGCGACTATAGTCAATACTGAAATAGTGTATTAGGTGATGACTTTCAGAACTTTATGCAGCATTTTTTCCAATTAACATAGGTAAACAAGATGCTATTGCAAACCTGAAATTGAAAATCGAGCAAGCTCGTACTTTCTGCTTTGATAAAACGGTCACGCATAAGTACTAGCTCAATTAAGGGCCATTTCACTCTCACAATTTTCATTCGCTTTTGCTGATATTAGACAGTTAATTTCAGGCAAGGCAATACTTGTTTCACATTTCAACAAGCTGGTGCTTAAATAATCCTCAGAACCTCGCATCTGTGAAACCAATTCTAGCAGTGTTATAAAACTTTTTCTGAACTAACAGCAATAATCTCATTACAGGTGGCATTTACGCAATAAATCTCAAACTTCAATAACGACATTGGCAATTTCCTTTTTAACAAGAACGGAGTTAAGAGTGGCCGTGGATTTTTCAAATACAATACAATGTGAAAATATTTAAGGAGTTCGTCAGTGGTCGAGTTTAAAATATCTAGATAAAATTTATGAAGGGATTATAAAAGCCAAACTTTTTCGTAAACTTGATAGAACACTTTAGAGATAACGTATCCAAGCTCTTCCTATTCAATTGTAAGTTTTTCTATACCCTCAGGTGACTTTCGATCAAAAGCTAATTTATCGATAACAGCCGTACCTAGTACTTTTATTGTATATATTTTTGTTGAATCGTTATTTTCTGTATAAAACTTAAATAACAAATAAGCTAAAGGGAGAATTGACACAGACTCACTATGGATCATACCGGAATATATGGATACTTAAACTATTTTGCTACAGAGTACCCAACAAGCTGGAATACTTAATAATAATGGAATTTTTTCCAGGCCCACAAAAACAGCAGAACGCACTATTTAACTTAAAGGCTTTTGAAACGGATTGTGGGAAATTCTGTAGGAGGTCAGTCAAATGACTTGTACCTAAATGACAACTCAAAAGTTGACCTACAGATATCTTCAAAAGACCTTCATTATAACTCTCATAAATTAAATCCGATTATGTAATGAGTATAGTCTAGTAAGTACTCTTATTTAGGTGTCTGGAAGGGACAGCTGCTAGTCAGTTCTGGCTCCAATAACTTTGTTCAGGCTAGATTGGCTTTGAAGATTCTGTAAACCATAAGTGATACGTTGGTGCTACATTTTCCCTAAGACTTGTGCTCTGACAGAGTGCGCTGACAGATCGGTTAAGAGAGAACGACTCATTATCAACTGTAGAAAGGGGAAGACGGAAGCAATGATTTTTGGGACAAGTCAACGATGACACCTTAAATCTACAATATAACTTCACACCTATTGCTACCACTGAATCATATAATTACTTGGGACTTAATTTAACTACTTCACTTAGTATGATCCAACATCTATCGAAAACGATCAAGTAAGCTTCATCGATAACCCATCTCTTACGAAAAATGAGAAACTTTATAGGATTCCAAAACTACGAAAACCATCTACCAGTCTCTTATCGTCCCTATTCGTACATACTGTTCTTTGCCATTGCATGATTCGAACCCTCCATACATCAAAAATCGAATCCCACAACTTTAAACACGGGCGCAGGTGATAATTGGAAATGGCGAGAAGATACCTGAAATCGAATCAACCAACAAGAAGTTATGTACATTTCTCCACAAGTGTCTTTATTCTGATGAAGTGTTTGGTGAATTCTACGAATACTATAAATAGAGGCAAACTGGCATTAACACCAGAAATAACGGAAATAGTCTTGAAATACCGAAAATAAAACTAGAAATAGCGAGAAAATCTTTATACTATCAGGGAGCAATTGTTTTCAATGTGCTCCCCGTCAATCTAAGAAAAGAGAATGATTTTAGAATTTTTAAACAAGATTTAGGCAGAACATAATATTACCTGACTGGGAAGTTTCAGAGACTTCCTAGCAGACGTCCAACAATTGCCTGGGGCTTCCTTGACACTTAATTCTACGTGAGGTGGCTTATGCCTTTATTCATTAATGTCGCTTTGCATCCCTATTTCTGGAAGTGAGCTTTAACCAGCATATTTTAGTTTCTTCTGCCAATCGAAGCTCTTTTAGTTTTTCTTTTTGATTTTTAGCGACTTTTAACTAATTAGTAACTTTTTTTTTGAACAGGATATCTGTGATAACAGTATATGTATGTACATAGTGTATATTGATATGACTGTAGATACATCCTGTAAAAAGATTCTTATATATTAATAATAAAAATAAAGCTCAGATGTAAGCTGGATAATTGTTCCACTGCAGCTTTTGTGTAAGGCAAGTATTTGTCCTCCAAATTAATTAACACCAGGACTCAACAGTTGGTGATTACATTATCGAACACTCCGAGAACGCTTATAAGAAAAACAACTAGTGTTGCTAAAATTCTAACAAGTGTCTGGTTGTTGTTCTATCACCAAACAAGAGAAACGTCACGAGGAGGTTGATACACAAACCGAAACAGAGGTTTGCTTTGCCAGACGATAGAAACCTTGATCAGGTAGACAGCGTAACATGACTGTTATGCTGCGGAAGTTTAAAATGTTATGTAAGATAATAGAATAATTACGAAAGGAAGATGTTCACCTTCCCGTAAAAATCTTTGTTTGTTTCACCCAATCATATATGACTTTTTCTGTTCAAAATAAATTAATATCCTGAGGCTAACGTTCTGGAATTGATTCCAGGATATTACCGCTGCCAAAATGAGGCTTAAAACAGTCGAATTTCAAACCAATGGTCGACCCATCTTCGTCTGCTGGCAATCTTTTTGTGGCCTTTTCGATATAGATTCTCCTGTCTTTTTTATCAACAAATAATAAAGCAACCATTTTTGAGCATTTCGTTTTCAGGAGCAGCTGATTTCAGGAACTTACAAACTTTATGGAGGTGGAAAATATCTCGATGTTGAGAACATTAATGGGAAGGAGAGGAATGAGCAACCTTAAACGTATCAGTCTCGTCGTCACTCTCTACGATTTACTGGTTTTGTTTGATTTTTAAAACTTTTCTGCTGTAGCGGAATGATAAAAATGTATCCCATACAATTCGATGTTGAATTTGTTTATTATTGTAAATTTCACGATAGCTTTTGTTTTGTATACGTTAGGGCTTCCACTAAGCTTTTCATCATCCTATGGGTCAGGACAACACAAAAACAGGAAAAACTTCAAGTTAGCACATAGAAGAGATAACTTTCAGCTACTTTACTTTTGCAGAGGAGTAATCAAAAGTATGAACAACTATTCGATGTTAGAACGCTTCTTCCAAGCGAACGAGAAAAACGTACAGGGAAAATTTACTGATAGTACATGTGTGAAAAATAGTGAGCCTTAAATAATCAGGACTGGAAATTGTAGCCAAACTATTTATCTGACAGAGGCAATACTTAGATCAAATAAATCCTTACAATAAGGCGCACCTTTCTTCAGCCTCCTCCAAAATCTGGTATATATCATATATCTGGTGAGTATCTCGCTTCTGAAAACTAAAGGTTTCCTCTCTCACAAAAAAATATTTCGCATAACTATACTTCAAATTAGCAAACCTCAAGCGTATCACGCATGGTCTAGTGGTTAGGATTTCAGATATTTGTAAAAGCGGCTCGGTTTCGCTTTCTGGTGCGGGAACATTCTTTATTCTATTTTAGAGCTCAGATACCAAGAAAGATGTGTGGCATGCTTTTGTTTACAATTTTAGAGGGTCGAGTGATCGAAGCAGCGTCGAGTTACAGATTTGACGGGTTTCTTAAAGGGCTATTTTTCAGGTTTTAAAAAATTAATATTTATTGTCTTTCCTTTTCTTTTTGTTGATCTTTTGTTAATAATTTGTTTTGGTTTTCAGTGGCGGGAGCGACGAAAGAAAACTAAAACAAACATCCCCCCCCAAAACTGTAGTGAAACCAGATAAAAAGAGGTAAGCTAATCCTGGTATTCAAAGATTTACAGTGTACCCCAGTATGAATGAGGTGTGGTGGTGGGCGAGAAAGCCAATCTGGGAATATAGTTTCTGCTTATTTTTTATTTTATTTTCTAGTTTTGATACAATTGAAAAACTACATTGCATGCCGTGTCCGAATCAAGCATGGTGATTGACCATGTATTATCACTTAAATGAACTTAAAAAATACTGTTTATGCTTCTGTGGCTTATATGTCCAAGTTAATCTTTATTTTTTAAACATTTACGGGGTTTTTTCTGCATGTATGTACATATAATTGGAAAAATAAATGCATTCCCTGAATAATAGTGGTTAACTGCTCTCACAGACACGTTCCACATCTTTAGTGGACCCGGCAATTTCCTGATGGCACCTACCTGCTTTTCTTATATGAAATTGCCTACTTGTGCTACAAGAAAATCATGTACCATAAATAAACTGGAAATACTAACATTAAATAGCATTTAAATTTCGTATGAGATGACAAAATAACACAACACAGTGTCGAGCTGTCAGATGTTACAACTTTGTGGTTTGTTGTACCAATTGTTTAATTTTGTCGTTATGTAATTTTATTCGAGTCCTCTCAGAAAATGCCACGTATTTTTTCATATTGCTCATCGGCCTTTTGGCAAAAATAAAGAATAGCAAAGTAAAATTTGCGTATACGCGAAACCCTCGCATCCAAAAGAGCACCCTCTCCCACTTGCCTAAGCAGTGGGTTTTTGTTTCCATTTTAGGAGCTTACAAATTAAAAGAAACAATTTATTACTTTTACTAGTTATTTTTAATTCCTTTTTGTGTCTGCCGAATTGTTGCAAAAATTTGTTCTATTTCGTGTAGTTTTCCTCTTTAAAATTATTCCCAGTCGTGCTTAGGTGGTTGCCAGCACGTATAAACTTATCAGAAGCCCCCCAAGCTTCAAGAGAAGAGTGCCTTTGTAAGACTTGTATGTCTTCAGTTCCTTAGGGGTGACACAGCATTTTCTTCACCAAGAAGGAAATCCAGAAGGACCCATTTTGTGAGCAGTGTTTCCTTTAAGGGTTCCAAGTGTAGGGTAAAAGGTCTTAACAACCCAACTGTTATTCTCGTCCTGGGCCTCCCCCTTGAAATTTCCACAGGAATGCAAGGGGAGAAAAGGCGAGATAGAAACGGTATCTTCACTGGAAACTGCCGCCTCCATATTGGCCCCAGTGGCAGTCACCGTGGACACCAGATACAAATGGCGCATACCAACAGACACCGGTCATGCACCAAGTGCACGCCTTTTGGTAATGAACAAAGGGGTTATACGACAACCAAATGTGCTCATTGTGGGCAGACCTCACGTGTTAATTTGATATACCAATATCTCGGGGACTATTTTCAACAATATGAGTACGGTTGGTTGTGCACTCTCCATGTCACAAAGGAGATGGAGGTGACCTGTCCTCAGAGGAAAAGAAAAGAAAACTACCAAAACAGGGCAAGTCACATGCGGCGGCAACTGCCTCGGCCTCAGTCGAGGCAACCATTCAAGAGGCCCCACCCATCCCACCATGACAGAATAGCCCACTGCCATCCCTGACAAACCCTTAATTTCACCTGCAAAGGAAAGCTTTGAACCCCTTACCAACCAAGAAGAACTTTCCCCTCCCATCATCACCTCTCGACACTCTCTTCCCTGACACTTGCCCACCCTACACAACCATTACCCAAGAAATCACTGAAGGGATAGATCAGATCCAGGATGAGAGATCAAGCATGGGTATCACCAGGTCTGAGGAGAGCCCAGCGCTTTATTTTGCAGAAATTTTGGGGTAACATTCCCTTAGCTTGCCCTAGTCGTTGGACTAGGTCCATGACATCCTCAAAGAGGTAGAAGACAAAGGACCGGGCTTTATATATATTGTTTTTCAATTGCTGACACCCATGACCTCATTCAGAGAAAACGGATCATTATATGGCTTGCTGCCATGAAGCTAGATGTTTTCAAGACAATTGAAAATGTTTCTGGGCTTTTGGGCCATCCAATCACTCATCAGGGACAGACATTTTTTTTCTCTAAAAACATAACACAAAAGTAAACTGCAAAGCCTTGTCTGTCATGGTTCTGGTCACTGTCCTAAATTAGCAGCCTTTGCTCTAATTAATGAACTCCATTTTGAAGATTTCTACTCGGAATCATGACCAGGTTGAGGAAATTGTCCTAGTGTTTGGTGTAGATTTTTAACAGTGCCATGTTTTTTACCAAAACATGGATAAGTGTGATGGGAACCAAGTTGTTCCAGCAGGTTTTGTACTGGTGCTCGGGGGAGCCCTTAATGCCATGAACTGGTATTACTCCTTTTGCCTAAAAAATGAACCTGTTTCCACAATTCAATCACAATGCCATGACAATTGGGGTCTCCTGGGCAGCCTTAATGGGGCATGGCCAGTGAAAAATAACTACTGATTTTCTAAAGAATCTCTTGTTTTAAATTTGATACTGTTGGCTTTTCTGGTTCTCCTGTTGGATAAATTTCTCCAATCTGCATGCCTGGTGGGAGATAGAACAAAGAAAAATGAAACATTTGCATGAAGTTTTCCAAACAAGTCTCCAAAGAAAAATTTCAAAAAGTAGCTCAGTTAGTTCAAAGCCCGCAAAACACAAAACAGCAACTTCCAAAACCTGTTTAAATGGTAACCAGTTATCCATAAGAGCAAATCAAACAGCCTGACCTCCTAACAATGGGGGAGGCCAGACCAATGTCACGAATCATCCATACTGGCAAATGAGCAGCACACATGTTATTTCTATGCCCTTTTAAAGGTCAATGGCAATAGGGGTATCATTTGGCTCTTACAGGTAAACAAAATATCCTCATGTCAGACAAAGCTATCTTAGCTTTTCAGTTAACTTTTTTCAGAAGGTTTATGCCTTCTCCCCTACTTGACAATTCTGCACAAAATCAACTTCTTTCTCCATTGGATAAAGCCCCATCATTTGTCTCAAGACATGTTAAATGTCCAATTAGCTTTACAAGAATGCCACACCTTATTAAAAGCAATGTAACTTAGTAAAACTTTTTGACTCCAACACTTCTTACAAGAACTATTACACAACAACAACACACACAGTTTGATCTATCTAGGACAACTTGAAACTGACAAGGGAAACTTTCTTTTCTTAACAAAATAATGGTCATAACGAATTTTGGCCAGTGTGTTAACACTGGGTGATGCCAATGTACAGCAGGATCAAAACCTAAATTATTAACTATGATCATAGTTAATATCCTTTAACAAGTGGGATTAGACAAAGATGTCTTCACTCGCTTTTACTATACTACCGTGTTGAAGAAAACCTGGCTAATGCAATTCGTAAATCCACACAGTTTTAAAGCCTAAAACCACCTTACTGTATTGAGGAAGTCCATATTTCTCAACACCCAGATGATACAACAATATTCCTAACAAACCAAAAAAACTGTGGTAAGTGTGGGTAAGGCATCACCCCAAAAGAACAAGATCAAGGTCTACCAGGAATACTCCTCAACACACTTAATAAGATGGATGTACAACGTCTAAAGGACAGGATCAGTTCCAATGAACTCAGAAGGAGATTAATCTGGACAGTATTGGCAGCTGTATGCAGAATAGGAGGTTTCATTGGTTTGGTCATGTGGAGAGAATGGACGAGAATGCTTGGGCAAGTAGATGCAGAACAATCAAGGTGACAGGAACCACTGACAGAGTAAGACCAAAGAAAACATGGGAGGAAGTGATAAGGACGGATCTCAAACAAAATGGTGTCACCAGAGACCTGGTGAAGGATAGGATAACTTGGAAGTCAATTTCAAGAAAGCATTCAACACATGCTAGCATGTAAAACGGATGTTAAACCGAATATGATGATGATGATGACACTTCTTTATGGGGAAAAATCAAGAGCTCTCAGTACAATTCCAGGATCCTGGCCAGAGCAGGGTTGACACAAGCACGCCTGCCTGGAACCTTTTCCATATTGATGTAACCACAGCTTGGTTGGACAGTTCATGGAAGTTTGTCAGACCATGTGGTGCCAGAGACATTACTGTTGTACATGCTCTCATCGTGACCACAAGTGTCTCAAAGGCAATTCAAAGTCTTCTTCAGTACCACCCACACCACATGAGTACAGAATGAGGTAAACAGGCCACTACAAATATAGACTACATTGTCTGGGAGGCACAGTGCCAACAACAGATGCTCTGATCAGTCATCTACAAACTCTTACCCCTTACCAGATAGATGGTCTTTGCTGCATCAATTTACTAACCATGGTTTGAAATCATGAATGAANGATGTAACCACAGCTTGGTTGGACAGTTCATGGAAGTTTGTCAGACCATGTGGTGCCAGAGACATTACTGTTGTACATGCTCTCATCGTGACCACAAGTGTCTCAAAGGCAATTCAAAGTCTTCTTCAGTACCACCCACACCACATGAGTACAGAATGAGGTAAACAGGCCACTACAAATGTAGACTACATTGTCTGGGAGGCACAGTGCCAACAACAGATGCTCTGATCAGTCATCTACAAACTCTTACCCCTTACCAGATAGATGGTCTTTGCTGCATCAATTTACTAACCAAGTTTTGAAAACATGAATGAGTGCCAATGAAAGCAGGCATGCAACAGAATGTTCATTTGGTCATGTCAAGAAATATGGTTACATGTTGTAGAAAAAAAGGAAAAAATAGCTCAAGTATTGCCACTATAAAACTGACTGCAGAGAAATATGCAGAGAAAGTTGTAGCATCCCATCTGTAATTTGTAGAAATAATGGCTTTACTGGTATATAATTTCGTTTTATGGTAACTTGTTTCACCAAGCATATATGCCTGTTCTCTTTTCATCATGTATCTAAAGTGCTTTTTTTGTATTGATATTTTCAATCTCTTGAATATATATTCAATAATATAGTGGTTCAGTTCCTCAACTATGGGATACACCCCCCCCCATATGCCTGGTAAAATAGGAAAACAAGCAGGAGTGACTGTTTTTGAAGATGAGTTTGAAAAATCTTGACACAATATAAAGGTTTGGAAGAGCATCGGTACACTACATATATTTACAAAACCAAACCTAAATGTACAATTTATTGTTTTCAACATAATGGCAAAGCCTAAAATAACATCAATGGTTAAAATGGAGTGTGTCAATAAACAAACAAACTTTTTACAAAAAACATGCATCTGTGCAAATACAGAACCCTTTCACACATCTTTTTTGGATGAACAATGCTTTTCCTACTAATAAAATCCAAATTTCAAAATGGATCTATAAATAAGATCTCTAATATGATCCTATTGTTTACAAAAACAATAAAACTATCTTCCATAAACAGTCCAGCTGCTTTATATGTGACAAATAAAATGCTAAAAGTCACTGAAATTTCTAAAAATCCTACAATTTTGTAGCAATGCAATGCAGTTGAGACCAATGGGATAAAAAATCTTGGAACAAAAGTTCAAAGTAAGAAATATTGAAGAAAAGATGATTAATTTCATAGTAAAACCAAAACCACATACAAACAGCCAACTTAAAACTTAATAATAATGTTGTTAGATACCAAATTGTGATCCAAGAGAGGCTCTTCTTGCAATGGATACAATTTACATGGGCTGGACAAATTCTCTTTAAATTACATCACTTCCCATACTGTTCCTGAAATACAGTAGAGTCCATACATAAACTCTGGTACAACAAATTTTCTATTTAAAAAACAATTTTCCCCTGCCTACTTCTTCTTTCTCTCTATTCCATGTATATGACAAATATCCTTCAAAACAAAGTTAGAAAAGACAAAATCAATCCTGCAGATATTATGCACATGCAGCATAAAAATTTGTCAGAAGAGTTTGAAACATGATTTCTTTAAATTTCTTGGGCAGGTTTCCAGTTCACACTAACCTGTGACTATAGCTCATGCTCATATTTCCAATTAAGCATGCTCCTATGTCCAATGGCTGAATTTGATACTAAGGTATACCTAAACAAAATTCTGTTTGAAAGCAATTTTTCAAAATTAAATTTTATCTTTTATGATTTCACAATATTGCTTGATTCAAGTAAAATCCCAATCATCATCATTATCATCATCATCAGGATTTTAAAACTTGATTAAATTTTTAAAAAATTTTGGAGCTCAAGTGATGACAGACCATTCATCACCATACATAGGTTGTAAATCCTTGTTTATCAACTGAAAGTTGAAAATGAATAAATCTGATAACAATACATCTATACTAGTTGATCTTCTTAATTTTACTAAGACAAAACCCACCCTTAATTTGTACCCCTTCCTTAAAAGAGAGCCATGAAAACAAGGGGCATAAATTAACATGTTATAGAGTACAATACAGTAAGGAACAGAATGACTACATTACCAACCATTAAATGTCAAACACAACAGAGCCTTTAACAAACTGGTTTTCTGCTATGTTCCAACTGCTGTTTTAAAAGATCTTAGTAAAAACTCCAGGCCTAACCACTGTATAATGGCTGCTCCTCACAAAAAAATGAAAATACTTCATCCAATTTCCCCCCTCTTATACATTGGTATTACAATAACTCTAAACAGAATAAAATTCATCATAAGCTTTAAAGAGACTGTATACAAAACCTATAATAACTATTTTGGCAACACCAGCTTTCTATAACCCAGATGACCTTACTGGCAACAAGATGAACACAGAAAATCTACAAAACATATTAACTAAAAAGTATGTGCAGTGTAAACATATTTTTAATAGCTGCAGCCAGTGATGCAAAACTAAAAAATTGGTAGAGGCAAGATACAATGTTAGTCTTAACAAATTCACTGAAAAAAAACCCCAACAATCCCTACAAAATATACAATGCATACAGCCTCAATTCGAGGTTTACCCTTTACTAGTTAGCTGACTATGACATACCTGTATGGTCAATAACAAGTCTAAGAAAATGCTGATAATGCAGACAAAACACAAAAATCTACTACTACTACACAATGCCTAGGATTTGTTTAGGTGTATCCATCTATATACAGATGTATTTTATGTACAATATCTACATAAACAAATATAAACTAAATTTTCACGAAAAGTCCTAGAAAATGTTAATGAACTTTACTACTTTCTTCTTTTCCTACAGAAGGATTTGTTTTAGAGTTACTTGATTTTGGGACCAAATAAACAGACCCATCCGAAGTATACTGCAATGAAAATTTTTCTTTTGAGTAAGGCTGTCCATTTTCATCCCTCAGACTGCTGAATATATAATCATAAAGCCAGTCACTTTTGTTTTTGATATCCATTATTTCATTGTTAAGTTCCTTCTGCTCTTTAATCAATGCAAGTCTCTCTTTCTCCACATTTGATATTTGTGCATCTAAATCCTGTATTGCATCTAGTTTGCGTTTTCGGCAATTTCTAGCTGCAATTTTATTTTTTCCTTTTCTACGGAGATCCTTGGCTACAACTGCCATGTCAAAATCGAGGTGCTCAATAACAGCATTAAACTTTTCAACAGGCATATCAGTAAGTTCTTCTTCAGTGTACCTCAAGCTTCGTGCAGATTTTACCTTTGGCCTGGCACCCTTCTCTTTGTAAAAATTGTGCTGTTCACCAATATTTACAACACTGCTTTTCTTTTCAATGTTAACAGCAAATTTGTCTTTTCTTTCTGCCACATTTGTATCTATATAGCTATCCAAGGAGATGCTTTCTGGATCAAAGATTTGATTGTCAAGAACAGACAGCCAATCCACCTTTTTTTGGTCTTCATCAGTACAATAGGACTTTGAGACATCTATTTCAATAGATGAACTTGGTTTTCCTGTAACAGGATTAAAAAAATAACATGTTACAACACAGAACCATATAACAAACTGAGCTATATAGACATATCTACTGTAACCTTGTCCCTGTTATAACATATGGATTGGATTATGTCAACTGATCAACTAACATGGCCTACAAAAATCAAGTTTTAAGGCTTCTCCTTGTTAAAAAGTTCTGGCATCACTTTTTAATTCAACCTGGCACAGCCTTAATGAAAAATAGTTTTTTAGCTGATACAATATATCCAGTCTAAAGATTATTAGAAAAATATCTAAATCTTTTTAAGAACTTATGTGAAACATCACACTTTGTTCTCTTCAGGACCACAAGTTATGTGGCAAACTTTTGAATTAATGTTGTGAAGGTGATTCACATTTCATGATAATCTGAACATAGCTGTGTTTGAAAGATGTTCCTGTTTCAAGAAGAATTGTGTTAGGCATTTCAGGAAGAATTCTTATATTTTTACTTTGGAGATTTACTTTTGAGTAGTTTAACTTATGGATTGCTGAAGGCAAACAAGGACATTGTGAAATGGAAATTAGAAGATTACATTACTGTACTGGTCCATCAGCTGCTGAGGGTCAGTTCGACAAAATCTTTGTATTTGGCATCCTCCTGTGGTGTGACAATTTATCAATTTAGGAGCATCAGTTGCAAGGATGGCCAACAACCCATCTACTAACTCTGTTACTGCAATGATTGTAAGTGGAAATGTACATGCCCCAAGTAAGGAAGTAAGTTTTTATTTGCCACAAACATAAAATGAAAAATGTTTACAAATGTTTAAAAAAAAGAAAGGCCTAGAAAGTCAATAAATTACAATATAAAGTTAATTTACAAACTTTTGTATAAATTAATACTAAAAAGAATGTTGCGTAAAAATATTACAATTTGAGTTAAAATAAAAATAATGACAGATCACCCCTAATTGAAGTGGCAGGGATAACATTAAAAGGTCAAACTGANAATTACAGGTCACCCCTAATTGAAGTGGCAGGGATAACATTAAAAGGTCAAACCGACCTTATTTCCATAATGGTCCCTTAAGAGGTGATTTTTTAATTGAAAAAAATAATCCCCATTAGTACTGCAAACAGATACATCATGAAATAACCAAGAAAGAAACAATGATCTGGGAAGTTGGGAGTAAAGAAATCTGTAGCAGCTAATGAAAAAGGTCCTACTGTTTTTCTGAGATAAAAAAGGACACAGAAGTGAAGCTGCTCATAAAATTGATGTGGAAAAATTGGGATCAAAGAGTGGATTTATGCATTTACTTGAAAATTAGACCAGTAAAATTTAAAGAATTCTGTATATAAACCATATGCCAAATTTGAGAAACTCCAGAGAAAACCTACCATGAATGCTTCTGGTTGTATAGCTGAATTTGAAAGACTTTTGAACAAAGCAAAGGAGCACAAAATAAAACTATGTGATGTTGTATTGGCTTATTGATCCTTCAACAATTCAAACATTTGTAATTATCATAAACAACTAGTAAAAGACAGTAACTGAAATGAAATACAAGAATGATAAATGATCAGTCAAGAAATACCTTCACTTGTCCATCTAGTTTTACATCTAAACCTGAGCTGGTAATTAAGATAGTAGAGAGGAAAAGTGATAAAGTTTTTAAATTTGGAGATGAAGAATCAATTTCATAATTAAAGACTGACACTTTCATACTTTACAAGTATCAATTACAACAGATAAAGTGGCAAACTGATTAACCATTATTGTTGGGAAAAGAGTCCTTATATGGATCAATGTGAAAGTTCTTGGTTGACAATGGTGTGGAGTTTGATAACAATGACTACTTTAATGTGTGAGAACTTGAATATCAGAATTTCTACTAGTGCAGCACAAAATCACCAGAGTAACAGACTTACAAAGTGGCATAATGCAAAACTTGTATTTGCTGTAAAACGGACAATAGAGGATACTTGTTGCAATGATGAAGAGGCACAATGATGAAGCTTGGAAAGGCTTGGGGATGCTTATGTTAATCAAGGTACAAATAATACAGTAACTGTTGGAGATGCAGAGAAGGATTTAAAGAGCTTGAGGCAAAGAACTAGGTACAAGCCAAAAACTTTGTCAATGCTTGAAATATCATTGATCACTCTACAAAATGTGTTGAGTGGAAGCATGATGTGGGAGAGTGGAAAGCTCTTGAAAATGCCTTAGGATGTGTTTCAACAAGTGCTAAACATGACTGTGAAGTTCCACCTGCAAAGTTGGACAAATTACAAAAATGTAAAAGTAATAATTATGAAGTAGTTCCTAAGTACAATCAGGATTGTCTACCAAGATGGGTGTTGACAAGTAAATTGAAAGAAGGAAAAGGAAAGTCAGACTTGTTGCATGCTGATACAAAGAACAAAATGGCAGAATACTGGGAGGTGCTGGGAGGTCTTAACTAAATGAAGAACTTTTGAAACTACGTGTAAGTCAGCAAATATGATCCAGCTCTCTTATTGGATAGATGGAGAGAGAGCAAAGGATATATCAACTTATGCAGATCATTTCTGTTGGGGTAGCAACTAGGAATATGTTGAACAACATAATTCCAATTCTGTCTGAAAATAGTACCTCCATTAAGCATGTTTGATTGATTATTTCACACAAAGAAAACTTCTTTACAGAAATGGATTAAATTGATGACATAAACTCATTGCAACAGATACCTATATTTAAGGAAACACCAAAACCAAAAAGGAGATTCTTTAACTGATCAGAAAATGGCACCTTTCCATTTATTAGTTGCTCAGCTGGACAAACAGGAACTGATATTTTTTAACATGCTTCAAAACTGTGTAGCTGATAGATACTTTCAGAGCCTATGAGGTTTTGTCAAAACTACAGATGGATACAATGGTTTCAAAAGTTGCAAAACCTTTTCAATTTGAAGCATTGCAAATTATTGACCCACAGTGATGCATCTTTTGCTAATCTAAAAGATGGAGGTTCTCACAGAGGATATATTATATTCATTGATAATTATGATGGTACATGCAGTCCTTTGATAAGGCAATCATAGAAACTACAATGGCAATGACAGCTGGAAGTCCTGCTTCAGAGGAGGCATCTGAAACTGGCTACTGGATAGGAAGCATCATTCAAGAGCTTGTTAGAATTCAATGTGACACCAACAATTAAACTCACAGTGAAGACATAAGAAAGACTACAATATTGTAATTAAACTTGACATGTCCAACTTCTAGCAAGTTTATCAGGTTTAACATCTTGGAAATCAAATATCAAACAGATAACCATTAGCTGTTTAATGATGTTCACTCACTAAAACAATTCAATGCATACAGACATTGCAATATCAAAAAGTGATCAAGAAGAAACAAAATCAACAATTCATTGGATTGGGAAGGAAAAACAAATTGCTGATTTCATGACAAAGAATAGAGCATCATCTGAGGTGTTAATGGTGACAGCTCTTGGAAGAACTGATAAATAAGAATGAAGTGATCACACTGTAATATATGTAAATACTAAAAAGAAAAAGGAAAATGAAAAAATATATCTTTTCCTGCTGTTGGCAATTTATTAATGTGATTCTCTCTTTAGTGGTCAGAGCCATCTAGGACTAGCCCAACTGCGAAGTTGAACTTAGCACAAGCATTTAATTGTCACCCCAAAATCTCTGATGACCAAGGTTATAAATTCACTTGTGCGACTGCCTGAAATTAACTTTATACTTCCTTTTTGAGAGTCAAACAAGTTCTTGAAAAAAAGTTTTCCTGCTTATTATGTTGCTCATGAAAGACAAAAATATAGTTGTTTCACAACAATACTGTGTCAACTAAGCACATTCCATCTTGTGAAACTGCAAATTTTAATGTTGAAAACAATAGTAAAATCAAGTTCACAAATATAATGTTCTCTTTGTCTTCCAGTCATAAGCACATTTATGATACTACTTGACAAGAGCTGCATTAAAGCGAAACAACAACCCCCTTCTCAGGATGATCTGACCCAGATGGGTCCCGGAAATGACCTTCGAACTTGAAATCTTCTCTTAAGAACTATTTTGTATATTTTTACACAGTTTACAATAGTGGTCCCCAATTTTTTGTGTGCCACACTAAAATTTATTAAAATGTTAACACCAAATAAAAAAATGCTGTCATCTCACGCCCAGTGGTTGTAAATCCCTGATTTACAATACCATATCAAGTTGTTGAAGAGTCGTCACTGCTTCTTGGGTCATTATTAATTATGCCCTCAATAAAATCCAACAGAGGCATTCAAAAAGAGTTGCAATCTATTCTAATCTGCAACCTGCGATATTTCAAAACAACCGCCAATAGAATGATAAGCCTGGTCTCCATGTTAAACACATTCATGATGAAAATGCTTTCAGACACCAATAAAGCGACGTCTATTATTATAATTTATTACGTATCTTTATACAGTAGAACCAAATAAAAAAATACAAACAGAATGAGTCCTACAATTCCACATGTATGATTCAATATATTACCATGCCTTTGGGTGTTAGAACTACAAACATACACAAGGCGCAAATGTTGTGATTACTGTTGCACAAATACAAGACTGGATAAGACACAACCCATTTACCAAATACTATTGATACTGTCCCTTTCTCGGTTCTTTGGCCAAAACGCATTTCTTTTTAAGGGTCTTGTCGTAGGTGCCTCATCCGAAAAAAACAAATTCTTCCAGGCAAGAATACAAAGTCTAGTTCCGCTCTGCAAAATGAACCCCGAAACCTCTTGCTTCTGTATCTTTATCTGAAAAAAATACGTTTAAGGGCCTTTCAGCATAATTTCAACGGGCGGTGCTTAAAATTCAACAACATTATTTGGCTACAGCAACTCAAAAAAAGGATATCATCAAACTAGAGATATTCAACGCGTTTCATAGGTTCCCCGTAAAAATAATTGCAAATCTTACCGTCTGACAACGTGTTCCCGAACGCAGCTTGACACAGGACCTCTTCGGTGTTGTCAGAGATGATCTTTTTCGAAGAACCAATCATCCCCGGATCAAATTTACTGGCAGGATTATTAGAATCTGGTGAAATTACATTTTTGTCATCAAAATTGTTTAGACTGGTTAGTATTTCAACCAAATACTCGGGTATTTCTTCTTCTTGTGAAGACAATCTGTCCGATTCGAAATCCAACAAAAAGGGGTCATTTTCTTGCTCTGCAATGTCCTTCCTTGGATCAAAGAATTTTATGTCTTCCAAAGGTGGTGCCTTGCCAGGACCTGCACTATCCAAAAAAGCAGATAGATTCGGGTCAAATTCATTTCCAAGGGCTTCCTTTGCATGACAATTGGATGTGCAAGGTTTGTGATTAACTCCTTTTTTACAAGTTAAATCAACTGTGGAACTTAACGAGTCGTAATCTGTCCTCTGAAACGATCCAAAAATAAAGTCCTCGAAGTCGTTGCCAGTTGGCGAAAATAATGCTGGCCCTGTGGTTCCGTTTGCCGGTAAAAAATCCAGACCATTATTGGAGCTGATATTCTGGAAAGGGGTTGTCCAGGTGTTGGTTGTACTGCGCTCTGATAAGTCGGAAGAAACAGAACTAAAAGTTGGTGAGCTTGATCTGTCACCGAAACCACTGTCCGATTTCGAAGTGGGCGAGAAGCCCGTAGTACCATCTTCGAACTCAACTGGACATGCCAAATACGGTCGATCACTTATATCACCTCGTTCACATGCATTCCCAAGACTTATAAGCTGTTGAAGAAGCCCTGGCTCCTTGGGTGCAACCAGACGACCATGGCCAACAACACTGAACTCAAGTTGTTGCTCTGGTGGAACACGTGAACCAACTTGCCTTTCTAACAAATCCTGAGGTGAAATATAATGATTGGTAAAATAATCATGTGAATTGTTGGTCATCCATTCTGCAATGGTGAGGGCCACAAAAACTTGCAATAAACCCTGAAAGTATTTAAAGCCCATAATAAAACAACAAATAGTTTTCTTTTAAATGAGAACAAACCTTCGCATTCAGCTACACAAATTCAGTTACACAAATTCCGCTTGACTGTGCGCGTGTGCAAATTCACATAATGTTGTTGTTTATTTGTGAAAATGATGTCATTTTCTAGAAATTACCTTGTCGTGTTTAACCAATGGTGAACAAGCATCGTGTCAAAACAATCTCATTGGCTGTTAACTGAGTTCAAGGGAGACTGGACGAATCTTGCTATTGTTGGCTGTCTCGTTTCATCAGCGTCCACTGATATGTGGGTGGTAAAAGTCTAACAAGATTAATAGTACACATAGGCCTTTTGTTGACCTTTTGGATAAGATTAAGTACAGACCCTCATCCGTCACGTTTATGATTTAAATTTCGGGTCCAGAGCAGCGTGAATTGTTGGTGTTGTCTGTTCATTTATTTGGTTATCATACCCATTGTGTCCAAACCATGGAAAAGTTCACTTGCTGCTGAGGAAGGTTAGGGAGGTACCCTCCAAAAAGTGCTATCCATAATGTGCTTTATCGTTTCTATCCACCATCAATGGATGCTGTGAACAATATTTGTCCATTACACAAGTGGGGTTTTTTGAAGGGAGGGTGTGTTTTCACAAAACTGGTTGTAACTAACTGCATCTAACGACAAAAACTCCTATCAGGGGTTTTGGGGAATTCTGGAGTGGCCCTTGGTTGTCAATACTTCGAGGTCCACCCTGACCCGGGGTGATAGCACCAGCAAGGGTACCAACTATGGATTAAGTGGTCTAGAGAAAGAACATGGGCAGCTCTACTTCAGTCAACAGCCAAGTTAACCCATGAAAATGAAAGTGCAATCAAAGAAAAAGAAGTTGAACGGCACAAACGGGACTTGTAGCGGCCTTCTCAGCCCTTGTTCCGCGTTTGGTAGGGTGCTGCTGCCCATGCAGGACACCCCAGATCTTCATCCTAGGATTGTGTGAACAACAATAAAGACAATGCGACACTATCAAGTAGCTGCAACAACCAAGAGGTGCTGGACACCAGCATGGAGTAGTAATGTAGTAGTAGTAGTATTGGATCTGGATAGTAGTAAATCACTGCTTCCATTCTGGCCAAAATCAGACCGCATTCGGCTTTTTAAGTTAAGATATACGCACCAACAGGGGAGGCCGATCACGACGTGATTGAAGACTTCTATGATTACCCTGACGAGACAACGAAATGCTGCTAATCACAAGAACTTACTGTTGTTTCCGGGGATTGGAATGTCAAAATAGGATGAGAGCGAGAAGGGAAAATAGTGGGGTCATTTGGTATTCTTGAAAGGAACCAAGGGGGTTATCGATTGATTGAATGCTGCATCGGAAATTAAATGGTCATTACGAGCACCTGGTTAAAGCACCATCAACGGCGGCGGCACACACGTGTACAGCCTGGTGATAGGGCCAGAAATCAGATTGACTTTTCTATCGACCTGAAAGTTCGACTCTTGAAATGTTACGTCAGGTCAAGCCTATTGTACGGATGTGAGTCATACACTATTACTGCGGAAGCAATACGTAACATAGACGCTGTTGAAATGTGGTACTCACAAACGTAGAAGTCTTAAGATGCGTCCATCAGTACAGACGGCTGTTCAAGACGATTCCATATCGTCAGTATAAGTTTATGGACGACTGCATACGGAAGGTGGAGCTGGTAGATCCTTGTCTTGCTGGAAGGATGATAGGAAAAGAGCCAGAGGTGGCCAAAGGAAAATCTAACTGAATAACTTCAAAGAATTTCTCGATGTTGATAATAATCACTGTTGTATATTTGTATATTTATGACATAATGTCTTCATCCGCCATTATCAATATGAAACAACAACGCGCTCGGACGAACAATAGAGACAGTTTTGAGTAGGACAGAGCACAGGTTGTCGATGGAAAGAAATTATTATCAAGAAAAACACCTTCTAGTGTCTCTTTTATTGTATGTAATAATCACCCCCTCAATATATGGGTTACTGTACGAGACTGATCATCATGGGTTCGTCAGGGCATGACACTTACGACGACGACTATTTAGACTGGAATCAGTGGGGATAAGTACTGTCACATAATAAAGCTTGGCGTTGAACGTTGTAGTTGATTGAGCTAACTGTATTCCATCGACTTCCTTGTGCCTTCCAGCTTGATAGTCGAATAACGCGTGATTTTTTAGGGAAGGAGCTCTCATAGAATAATTAGACTTTTCACCAGACATATTTTAATTCCTATTTTCTTCTTCCATGATCGCTGCTGCCTCCGTCGTTACTACCAAAATTTGTCATAAGTAAACATATGTCTATCCGAATGAAAAGGCCATCCGAGTGTTTTTATTGAGAGAATTGTCCAAAAAAATATTTTTGGTGACGTCGTCTGTGAGTGCTGTTATCAGCTTTAGGTAAGAGGAGTGTGGCCTGTAGATTATCCCCATATTCAAAGTTTAGCCTGAAAGTTGAAATAGGAGTAGTATAAAAAGGGAGGTTCTGACGCATTTTAAATTCAACCATCAATTAACCATAAAAAATACAAAAATTCGGCCATGGTTTAATGATGGTTACCTAAGGGGAAGTAGTCAGGTGGGTCCTCATGTCCTATCGTGTCCTTTCGTATCCTATCGTACCCTTCCGTGTCCATCATGTCCTGTTGTGTCCTTTCATGTAACTCATTGTGTCCGTAGTGTCCATATGCCAGCGTGTGAATTGTAGGAAGCTCGGCAATTTCGGGGAGCTTTAGTTTTGTGCAACTCAAATGGACTAACTCTAATGGATGTCTAATCACAAGTGAGTTTGATATCTAAAATGTTACTTTTCTATCAACAAAATTAACAAGCAACCAACATAATATCACAATTAAAATAATGCCTATCAGGATTCTTCTCTGATTTTTTCAACCTCTTTAGTCTAAGAAAAGCCGTTCTCTCCCCATCCATATTCTTTAAGCCTAACACAAAGACGTGCATGAAGCAATGTATTATTTCCATTTCTATCACCATCCTCTAATTCTGCACACATAGCTAACCCAAGCCCGTAAGTAGATTTTAACTTCTGTTTTTAAAACCGCATTTTTATATTATAAAAAGTTCCGCAATTTTGCCAAACTTCCACAAAAGACTACAACTAACCCTAAATACTACAAGGTGAGAGGAGACTGTTTTATTTTAACACATTCGTTGTTGTCTTCATACTTGTATTCATGTTTACATTTCATTTTTTATGCAACAGCTGGCTTCTAAAATCGTATTCTTTACAAACCACAAGTCAATAATGACCCGCAAACCATTTTAATCCAATTAATTGTCTGGATTATTAAGTCATGCAGACATTGACGTCTTCTTGGGTAACGACGTTAAACTGCACCCTGGGGTCTTTCCTGAGCAAGAAGTAGTACCCCATTCCTCCCCGTACAAGGGTCACAGTGAAACTGTCGGATGCTGGACAGTGGATTTTGTAGAAGGCGTTTAACAGTGCAACTGTTACCCACAACAGATACAAATAAACCTAGTTAGATGGTACTGCGATTGTAGAAAGAACCTTGGAACCTCTACTTCTCTCATTCAAACTCGTGACTGCACATCAAAATAAAAAGAAGAAAAAAGCCAACCTCAAACCGCATCGTCCATCGCGAGGGTCAACAAGGGGCGCGTAACCCAGTGAGTGACCAGGCTAGGCATGAAAAGCAAGATACTGGAAAAGAATCAAAACACTTAAATTTTAGGAAAGAACTGAAGATTGCAACTTGGAATGTAAGAAAGCTGAAAGCACTGGGGAAACTAAGTACAGTATGCAATGAAATGGAAAGTAAAAGTATCCAAATACTTGGAATTTGAGACTAACTAGAATAATAGTGACAGGTGTAAGAGTGAAAATGCCTGCAAAATAATTTACTCTGGGAAAACAAATGGATACAACCAAGGTATAGCAATTATATTATCTAAAACATTGCTGACGCAATGGTGGGATACAGTCCAATATCAGATAGAATTTTGAAAGTACGTCTTCAAGCCAAACTCCATAACATTAGTATAGTGCAGTGCTATGCACCAACAAATACAGCTTCTGAAGAAGAGATAGATGAATTTTACAATGCACTACAAGCGACATTAGATTGCATACCTAACAGAGACATCAAACTGATTATGGGCGACATGAATGCTAAAGTAGGATCATCTAAGATAGGTAATGAAAACATTGGAGCTTTTTGTCTTGGTAATAAAAATGATAGGAGAAATGCACTATTAGAGTTTTGTAAAACAAACAATCTAGGAATAACTAATACTCTGAAAACTTTACTGATACCAAAGAAAAAAGAAAAATAGAATGTTCCAATCATCAATGGAATTCGATTTTTAGGCTTTTCTTAAGAGTTTATCTCTTTGGTCCATATGGGGACGAATATTTTCGTTAAGCCAGGGGGATGGTTTTCCTTTAGCGGTTTTCTTTATTAAAGGAGCATGTCGGTTGAAAATGTTTTGGAGAAATTTGTAAATAAAGTGACCGCATTGTTGACGCCATTTTCTTGCAAAACAGATTCCCAGTCAGCTGATTTTAACTCTTCAACGAAGTTGTCATGGTTGTAACGAGAATAGTTTCTTACAGTTTTATTTATTGGTTTGTATTTTAAACGATTGCATTTTCTCACACAAATTACCATGTAATGGTCACTTAGAGAAAGTGGAATGACTTTGACAGTTTTTATATTTTTTGTATTTTTTGTTGCTATGGTATCAATTGGAGTGGATGGATCTTTTGTGACTCCTGTGGGAGCGTCGATTAATTGTGTAAATCCAAAAGCTGTTATCACATCCTTAATGTCAGTATCTTCATTCTTTTTCAAATAATTTACATTCAAATCACTCATCATGATAATTTCCTTTGTTTCAGCAGTCCCAAGTGTGAGAATTTGACGGAATGTCTCTGAAAAGTTTTTTGATAAATATTTTGATTCAACGGGCGGCTGATACATACAACATATGAGTAGATTTATTGAATTGTTTATAAAAACTTCAATCCATACATTTCCNTGTGAGAATTTGACGGAATGTCTCTGAAAAGTTTTTTGATAAATATTTTGATTCAACGGGCGGCTGATACATACAGCATATGAGTAGATTTATTGAATTGTTTATAAAAACTTCAATCCATACATTTCCGAGTTCTTTGAATTCAATGTTTGTTTTCCTTTTCCAGTTGCTACTGTTTTTAACGTAGATGCCGACTCCTCCTGCTTTACCTTTACTCCTATTTCTTTTTATGAATGTATACCCAGGAATATCATGGAGGTTATCGTACAAGTTGGTACATATGTGTGTTTCAGAAAGACTTATAACATCTAACCGAGGATTTGTAGCTAGTACCTCACATAGACCATAGTGCGATGTTGATATTCCTTGAATGTTTATGTGGCACAATTTGATCCCCTTAATATTACATATATCGTGCAAATCTTGTGATGAAGGTCAAGGACATGGTTCAACATCACCACATAACATGAGAAGTAAACAAACTAGAATATTTCTATAAAGCTTTACTGGAATATTCGAATTTGCTTGTACTATTCGCCCATAAACCTATCTAACAACACTCGTTGAATATAATTTCAAATCGTTATTATATTCTGTCGTAGAAAGACTTTTGATACGTTTGATACTTGAAAATCCATAAAATATTACAACAAACAAGAGAATGACCGTTCGCATTGCCGCCATTATAGCTCGAAAATTGATTTTGTATTAATAGAAAACAACAACTTCCTTCTTCATTTTCTAACAGTGTGTCGAGAAAGTATGAGCAAATACCTTGAGTAGTAAGGTCCTTAATATGGAGTGAATTCCGTGCAGCCTGACTGTGTCCATGGCGTTCTATCTTGTATTTGCTGTGTCCTCACTGCTGGAAGCCAAACGTATATGAAACAACGTAAGATATACTGCTGATGTGATTATTATGCTGTAAGAAACAGATAGTTCCTTTAATTTTTTTTTCTTGTCCTAGTGGTTTCCTTGTTTGCAATTTTTCTATTTTTCCAGTCAATGGTTTGATCTTGTGTTAGTGTTCCACTTCAACGTATCTCTTTCAGATAGTTGGACCTTGGTCTCTAAGAAACTCACCTTCAACTGTGATACTTGGCCTTGATTTCTTTACCTGATAAATTCAAAGTAACACCTTGTTTAGTGCCTTTGCTTTTTCAATTTGGTTTATCTGGGCTTGGGTTAACAAAAGCATATGTTCACCATTCAAATAATTTTTACTTAACCTGAGGTGAAAAGCCTTTTTAGTTTTAGTTGAATTATGCAACTTATCCTCTTGCTTTTTTGAGATGTTTAGATCATATTTTGATATGTCAAATGGTTAAGTTCTCACCTTGCAAGTCTGTTGGACAATTTTTATGATCAGTTAACCAAGTTGACATTCTACTTATGTTTTTCAATGTTGCTGGCAGATATTCTCTATGTCTAGGTTCATAGAAAATTATTTTACCTACACCACGTTTTGGAAAAAACGAGTACAGCACGGGATTCAAACTACCATTAACGTATGAATGCCCAATGATATTGTTATGGACTAGCGGTGTTTTTATACTTAAGATATTAACGATATTTCACCTTCAACAGTCCCTGTATATGTTTTTATGATTGAAGCCTAATACTGGGGCAATACTGTTTACAGGTGTTAAGACGACCATAGATCCAATTGAAATTGTCAGAAACAATTTAAGGTGTTTCTCTTTACATATATTGTTATTACATTTTTAGCAAAACCAATATTTTCTAGTTGACCTTGTAAATATGTATTAATTGCACTCAACTCTTAGGCTCCTTTAGGAATAGTTATCTGATGATGTGATTTTTCATCGTTAAATACAAATAGGTTTTTCTTTTTTGTAATATCTGAAAAACTCATCGCAGTCTCTAAATTAACAAGAGGCATTTCATATATTTTGTTTTGATCCATTTTAAGAGATGGGTTGAATTCTGTGTCAATTCTACTTCAACTTCCACTAATGATAAACGTATAGCCTGGCATTTTTATTTTAGCAGATATTTTATGAAATAACGGTCTTTGAGTTCCATCACTTTTAAATTTCAGCAGCCTATCACTGATACAGAGACAATAAGCTCGTGTTTGTGAGGGTGCATTTTGACTAAAATGACATTCAGTTGTTGTATTAGTTGTCCCGTATTTTAAAACATCAGGCTGACGGCTAACAGCAAACAGATACAGTGGATAGAAGGTTTTATAATCAGATGCATTTATAGATCCATTTGACACCAGTTCACCCATACCATAATATTTTTCTCGAAATTCTGAAACTTCTTTAAACATTCGACCATATTGTATTTTATTGAAATTGGGGTGATAATTAATTGCTGCATATCTAACATCATTTAATTCTACATATGCATTTGTTAAATTGACATTGTCAAAAGACTGCTGTCGGTCTCCTTATTATTCCTTTTATTTGTTTGAAATGGTAGAATAAACCACCTTGAATGCTCTGGAGAACTTTTGTTACTCAGCTTCCAAATAAAGTGGATATCCTGCTCCACCTGTATCGTGCTGCATTCCCGTATTCTAAACCCAACATCAAAGACTGGTTTGTTTTCAATCGTTTTTATATCCCCAAATCGCTTCATATCACTTAGTTTTACGATGCCCATGTAGAGAGAATATTTAGCCAAATGAATTTTTCCTTCGTCAACTACTCCAGCTCAAAAAATAGCTTCATTATTAGAATGACGGTTAACAACTAATGACATCACAAACACATACAAAACTTTGTCATAATCATCACAAATACCAGAACGTGTGATAGTGGGACTGAGAACGAAAACGTTCTTCAGGGTTACTTGCTATAAGGTAACTTTTACGTGCTTTCATTCCGTTTTTGTAATCTTTTTCAAAGGTATCAGTGTCTTTAAACCACCACATGTTCATTCCCCCTGCTCTTGTAATATCGTCTGGATAAGTCAACATTCCAAACATCGTACTTGAATGACCTCGATGGTTTAAGGTCTCAATCTGTTTACCACAAAGCGACTGTGAAATGTTGTTAAACAGATAAGGAAGGGGATTGTTTTTTAATGCAATCAGGTTTGCATCTATGTAAGTAATACCATCTACTTTTTGCAATTGCTCTTCTATGGAAAGATAGGCTTTGGCTAAAACTTGTCAGGGCGATTTATGTGAATGTAAATCTCATCCTGGTTGTTTATATCAACACCAGTTTCAGGTTTGTACTTGTGATACTGGAAGGACTCTATGCTCTTGTCTTCATCAAGTTTCTATTTGATATCGAATATATGTTTAGTTGCCATTTTTTTTATTACACGAGATTTTTTTTACATTGAAAAATGAACACATTCATTGTAAAAATGGATTAGGTTACGATAGTCTAACCAACTTTGATATATACGAAATAGTCAAACAGTTAAAGACACCCAATTTTTGAAGGGTTTTCATGAAAAATGAATTACCCTTATAAGACTGAGTGTGGTGTAACGATTCAAAGAAAAATTCAAATCAACAAGGATCTCATTGGGTCTGTTGGTGCAAACAAAGTTCGAATAGAATTTTTTGGATACATAACACCTTTTGAGCTATAAAGATATTTAAAAACACCCTCAGAATATAAGGAGAAAACTTTATGCATCCAGAGAAATAGTGAACAAGTTCAAGAACCGAATTCAAAAATCTGTGGTCAACTCAGCATGTACGTTTTAAAAAATCTCAGTGACGGTGTAGGTTTTCAAGAGATAATAAATATTTAATATTAAAATAATTAATGCCCAGCTTGTTTGGAGAAAATGTTAATAGAAATACAAAATGAGGATCTAAAGGACCTCAAGGACCTCAAGGATCGCCGGGTAACTCGGTCAAACAGGAACAGTTACTCGATTGGCCGCTCTCTCCAGGGCAATCATGTACCTTAAAAACAAACGAGTTACTAATCCCATTGGTCAATATGGAATTTGTTGCTGGATATAACTATGGTCCACTATATAGCACAACAATTATACTGCATCAGAAATAGATAAGGGCAAAGGAAACCCTACAATGATTCAGTTTTCTATAGCAATTGGAAATGTAGCAATGATTATAGAACTCATAGGACCAGGTTTCAAGACCGTTAAAGTGTCTGAAACAAAGAGAAAAATGAACTCAACAAGATTTTTCTTACATCTCTGATAGGTCCAAAAGAGTTGGTTGGACCTCAAGGTGAAAGAGGGTTCCAGGGACCAAAAGATGATAAAGGAGATAAGGGAGATAAAGGAGATAAGGGCGACACAAGACCTCAAGGCAAACCTGGGGTTGTGATTATTCAGCCAGATGGAGGAATTCAATCAATGTCAAGAGGTATCAGTTTAGCACCTATGAAATTGATATTGGAATGTGTAGTTCCAACACTTGTAAATATTATGAGGTGAAAACAACTAGACTCACTGCTAAGGAAGAGTGTGTACCCAGATAAAAAATATGGACTTACTCAAAAGACTATATTACAAAGATTTAAGAGGCATCATGTTTGAAGAAAGCGCATGGCTGAAGCAATACATTGACCTAAACACAGATCTTTGGGCAAAAGCTAATAATGACTTTGAAAAGATCTCTTCAAGCTCATGCACAGCAATATTTTTGTCCTGACGATAGAAAACATTAGAAGTCGAGTTGACATTAGATTAGTAAATGGTCAGGAAAAAACAAAAAAGCAAGCTGCAAGACCAAACTACAAACACTTCAATGGTGTTTAACAACCCCGTATACGCAGGAATGTGCATCTTGGACTCAAGTAAGACAAATTACTGTTTTCAGACACTGACTGGTTGGCATAAGAGACGCAGACAGAAGACGTTTACAAGGATATTTCTAGCAATGTGAGGGATGAGTTTGATACTAGTAACTTTCCAAAGAACCATCCCAGTGGGATTAAAGCTGGGCATAACAAGAAAGTAGTTGGTAGGTTCAAAGATGAGGCAAGAGTTGACACTATTGAAGAGTTTGTAGGATTGAGAGCTAAGTTACATAGCTACAAGATGTTGGAAAGAAAAGAAAGAAAGAAATGTAAGGGTGCAAAGAAACCAGCTGTAAAGAGAAGTATACATTTTGAGGATTGCAAGAATTGTCTGCTTACGTGTGAAGAACAGCTGAGGAAGATGAATGTTATCATAAGTCGTGGTTATGAGATAAACACGGAAGAAGTGAACAAAGTTGCCTTGGGCGCTAATGATGACAAGGGGGTGATCTTAGAGGATGAGATTCACATGCTGGCATATAAGCACTACAAGGCACAATGGGTTACATGATAGGACACAATAGGGCATGATAGGATACGAAAGGGCACGGTAGGACACGAAAGGGCACGGTAAGACATGAGGACCCAAGTGACCCCCTCCCCTTATGTAAATATCGGAAACCCATGGCTGAATTTTTGTAACTTTTATGGTTAGTGGTTTAATTGAAAATGAGTCAGATACCCCACTTTTGTAGTTTATAGTACTTTAAAGTCTTCTCGAAATAATTAGTTACGAGAGTAATCCTATTCCGCCAAAAGTACAGTGATGATCCATGGTGTCCATATTTAGAGTTGAAAAAGGAATTCAAATAAAATTGAATAATATTTGCTTTGTTTTTATAAATTAGGAATCGCTTGTGTTTTAATAAATTGTTTTTTTTCAATCTGACCTTTTTCAGATGTTTTCGAAATTTCTTGAACCCTTTCTGCACTGCATCCTTTTTGAACAGAATAAACTGATCACTACGGGCTAGGTCACTTTCAAGGAACAGAGAAAGCTGGAAAGTGCCCACATGGACTCCAATAGTATAACTAAATTTTCGTTATACTTCTCTACTGCCTGTATCCACTGGGAATTCTTTTAATCAGAACAAAAGCTTTCTAAAAAAATGTCATGGCCGACTGCGATTTGCATGGTCACTGGCTGAATTTTCTGTTGTTAAACCCCCTGATTTACACATTCTGCATAATTTAAGCATTTAAGCAAAATATATATTTTATTGTGTTCAGAATTAAATGTCCTCTTACGGCTTGATTGGATGAAAACATAAAGTTCAACAAGAATCGTGAAACAAACAAACAGATATATTGCTCTTTGCTGATACAAACTACAATGGGCTAGGCTTAGGCCTTGTCAGTTTTCTCTATCGAAAAAGAAATAAAAAAATACAAGACAATACAAGAAACAAGCCTGCACACGACTTCTCCAGGTAATCTGTTTTGACAGTGAGCCGTTTGTGTCAAGCACTTAGCACGGAAAAGTATGAGCTGCCTTCTTGTGTTCTCAATCAACATTGAGGGATACTCAGATGCCAAGCCAGTGATTCTTGCTTATATTAGCAAAGACTATGGTATGGTATCCATTCAAGAAGCACATGAAAGCCTTGATGGCCAAAACCCCCACGTAAAGGGTAGAAAACTAGCCGAAACGAGACATCCAGAACATGGTAGCGCCCTGTTTGGCAAACCAAACATGAGCATCGATGCACACAGACAACACCAGTGATATCGAACAAGTTACTGTCACATTCCAGGATGTAACAGGGACCTCAGTGTATAAATTACCGTCGATTTCTTTCCACTGGCAACCTCTTCCAGAATGTCTGCGCCGGAAACATCAAGTAGCCATTGGGAACTTCAATCCTATAGTACATCAGGGGGATATAACAAACACCAATTGAGAGGGGAAATTAGTTCAGAAATGGGCTGAAAATCACAACCTCAGCCTAATCAATCAATTAATCATGGTGCCGTTCCAGAATTCTGGCGTAGGCGGCAGCCATAACAGCCTTCTCTTGGCGTTTCTTCAGACCTACACTGAGCACAGTAAGTCTCCAACCAGTTGCACTTTCTAACCGTGCCCTGTACGTAGTTCTTTGTCTTCCCCTTGATCTCTTTCCTTCTAAACGACCAGTCAGCACAACCTCACAAGCCTCTCCTTCCTTATCACGTGCCCTACAAACTAAATCTGCCTGTTCATGATCGTCTGTAATAAACATCTATAAGTCCCTTCCTTACGCAGAATGTTCAAAAAGCACACACTAAACGTTAAGGCCAAAATAGCCACTGGTAATAACATCCTACGTAAACTTGCTACGTCCAGGTGCGGTGCTGATCCAAAAACTCTTAGAAGTACTGCCATTGCCCTATGCTTCTCAGTTGCAGAGTATGCCTTCTCCACATAGGGCTGCTCATGTCATACAGGAAATGTTGACTCAGTATTAAATGAAGCTTGCAGAATGATAGCCGGCTGCTTAAAGCCAACGCCAGTTTTCTGTCTCTATGCAATAGGTGACATAGCACTCCTCATATCTGAAGTAAGGAAGCAACAGACAGGATCGTGTTATCCAGAGTATTGTGAACGTCATCCCCTATATGGCCATGTAGGGACCAGAAATCGGCTAACATCACAAGAGAGCTTCATCCATTGTACAGACATGTCCACTGGTAATAAAGAGGTACAATGGCAAAGTGAATGGTCACAGTTTTCTCAGAAGGATGAGTGGAAGCAAAGAGGTATTGTTCCCCCGAAATGCATGGTTGAAGGCAGCGGACGGAAATGGCTCATACGACGCTCACTAAACAGGTCGAGGGTTGGTGTCTGCCGCTGCAAACCTTGATGAAGCTCTGGAAGATACCTGATACCGACGTATGGTCATGCGGAACCCAACAGATAATGTCACAATTAATGTCCTGCCCTGATCCTCCAGCTATGTGCTCACCACCTGACCCCTTCAAACCTACAGATATTGCCATAGCTGTGGCAACATATTGGCAGAGCCAGATTTGATGTCCTGCTGAGACACGACGATGACGATGATTATTATTTAATGAACTGAAGTGCGATCCCCTCTCTTTCTCTGTCTTGCCAGAACGTCCACGATCATCACCTTCCACCTCTTTCGGTCCTTTGTGGATGTTAACAGTTCTTGTTCCGCTACGTTCGCCCATCTAATTATGCATGCTATGTACGTTATTCTTTGTCTGCCCCTTCTACGTTTTCCGTTGATCTTGTCTGTCACACTAAGATGTTCTCGCCCTTCTTTCCGCATTACATGTCTCAAAAATTCAAACTGTCTTTTTCGGGCGATTCCTAGAAGAAAACCTTTTGTTCCGACTCTCAACAACACTCCCTGATTTGTTAATCTTTTTGTCCAAGATATTCTAACATTTCTGTTGCTTCTATTCATTTCTCCATACTTTGCAACACGGCACAGCATTTGCTGCCACATGTGAGGATGGAAAACACAAAGCAGTTCAGCATTCTGATCTTAGTCGTCATAGTAATTTTGTTTTTCTTCATTGTGCTGTCTAGTTTCTCAAATGCCAATTTTACCATTCTAATCTGTCTCCTAATTTCTTGGCCACATTTGTCATTTTCCGACCAGAGACTCATAACATTATCATCAAATACGCTTTCCGTCGTTTGTCGACATTGCGCTAAAACCCAATATTTATTGGATTAATATTTAGACATTCCTCCGAAGAGTTTTGGCGCGTCACCAACCAAATCAATTCATACTTACCTGACAAGGAATGAAAGTGTTCCTGAGGCCATTCCAACAGTTTAATGTCGTACCCAGTCTTTTTTTAAAATCTTGCAGGAATATACCTCGTTTTGATTAGCTGCTCCATCAATAACCTCGAATGCAAAATGAGCACCAAGCAAGCAGGTTTTGACCTTGGGCATATGCTTGCGTGATACAACCATCAGTTCCATTAAGTGCTATTAGGAAGGAAGCAAACCAGTTAAGCGGAACTCTTTTTTTTATGGCACTGATAAAGCCGATTGATGGAGCCAAACAGAGGGAAGGAGCCACGACTAAAAAAAGGAGCACACGATATTTGGGTACTCACTAAATTATAAATAAGACAGGAGTTCAACTGGATGCAAGCTTTAATACGATTGCAATAATTCCTACAAGGAAACCAGTAAGTCCTTGATGCGATGTTGACTTATTGTGTTTATTTTTGTTATTTCAAGTTTTCAGTAGGGGTAAACCCGACATCTAGAAGACTAGCTGCCTTTGCAATCAAAGAAATGTGAAGGCATATCGTCTGGATAAGTTAGAAGAATTACATCGAGGCATNCCCCAAGAAGTATTTATGGATGAGACATATATAACTGACTGTTCATTTGTAAACACTGATAAAGCCGATTGATGGAGCCAAACAGAGGGAAGGAGCCACGACTAAAAAAAAGGAGCACACGATATTTGGGTACTCACTAAATTATAAATAAGACAGGAGTTCAACTGGATGCAAGCTTTAATACGATTGCAATAATTCCTACAAGGAAACCAGTAAGTCCTTGATGCGATGTTGACTTATTGTGTTTATTTTTGTTATTTCAAGTTTTCAGTAGGGGTAAACCCGACATCTAGAAGACTAGATGCCTTTGCAATCACAGAAATGTGAAGGCATATCGTCTGGATAAGTTAGAAGAATTACATCGAGGCATCGGAGGCATTAGTATCAGGGATGGAGCTACTGTCTTGAAGCTCAGTTAGGTCACTGCGAGACCTTGGAAGTTGTAAAAAGCAATTATCAGCTTGACAGTCAAAAAAGGCTATTTGAATTTATCAACTTTTTTATTTTTTCTTGTTGAGTGACACGAAAATAAAACGTAGTCTGTTCTGGGAGACCCTTATATGGCAGGCCAGAACTAGATAGATGGCTTTGGTTGTTAAGTACATTTTCCCAGGAACATATTTTTGCATTGCAATAATAGAAATGTACAAAGCATGATGCAGTAGCTGCTGAGAGCAAAAAACTTTCGCCCACAAGTGTTACTCGTAAACAGTCGAATTTAATAGCCCTTTGTGTCGGAGACTGTCTGATGCCATGTATTACATAAAGTCTTGCTTTGGGTTATGATTTTGACCGCTGGGGACTCCTGATTAGGGTATAATTGACTAAATCACTTTGGCTAATCAGCTTGATAGCATACTGCACAGTGTTTTGTTATTGAATGAATCATTATACTTGTTTTATACAGCAACTTTATCTGACTTACTTACCTACTTCCTCATTAAATCCCTAGGTCAGTCAAGCATGTGTCAGACACATCTGGTAGTTTTCTTTAACAGTTTTTGCTGTTTGGCAAACTGCATGATCCCCAACAGCCTCCTGAACACCTTGTACGAGTTGGTGTCTTCCATGGGTACCACTTTTGGGTCTAAGTATTATGATTAACGTCTTAAACTACCCCTTTTGACTAGCAATATGTTGGCTCTAGACACCCCTCGACCAGTTGCCCCTACTACACCTTTCTATTTACCCACACTATATAATGATATTATGCTTTTGAATAAAATATATTTGATGCTGAGTTGCTCCCGTCTTTTGTTACATGGAGTTTTTTGTTAAAAAAGTGTTTCGTGTCCAGCACACTATTGTCATATACTCTTTTGACCAGATCTTGCTGCTGTGAAGCATTACTCAATAAAGTAAGTTTTATGAACTTGATCCATACCCTTATGAATTATATATATGAATAATTCCAGAGCTTTCACTAGCAGTTTCAGACCCCAATTGTTGCCCCATTTTGTGACATCTTATTTTTCCTTTAAGACATTAATCATTATGCTAAGGCCCAAATAACATGCCACTCTGTATTCATAAATGATGTTATTGAAGGAATCAGCCAGAAGGTCACCCCTAAGGCTCCAGATGGTTTCAACATTTCAGATACAATGTGAAAAGCACCCCTTACTTTGTAGGTTTTTTTATTTACCCCAGTGGAAAGTTCATGTATTCTCTTGATAATCTAGATTTATTTATTTACTAAAATATTTATTCAGGATAACCACTTCAACAAAATCAAAATGTTGTCAGTTCCATTAAGTTGATTACATGTATTGATTTCAGATGCCTGATTTACACACTACCATCTGAAACTGAACCACTTGCTGTTAGTGGATGTTTATTTTGCTTGGAGACAGCTGCAATATGTAACAGTTCATACAATCATTGATTTTTCAATTGTTAGTGCTGATTTCTTGTCGTGTTGTGATCTCCATTTTGTAAGTATTTAAAGTTTTTCTATAGACCTTGTCAACATTTGTATTTAAGTTCAATGTAGTAAAAAGTTATACCTGTGCAAGCCGTGGATTCATGCCAACTGAATAGTGTGAGTGTGAGTAAGTAGTATCAATGTAAACTCAATGATGCTTGTATTCAGTTACCATATTTATTTAACTGGACCTGTATTTGATGTTCTGTTTCTGTTGCATTCATTGCTGATCTGTCATTATGTTTTGTTAAAATGATTATGTTCCCTGGTCATGACACTCTGGTACAGGTTAGCATAAAGCCCAGTTTTTGTTGATGTGTTGGATAGGACTGCCACTTTGTAAGTGTTCCTTTATCTCCTAGAGTGACATAGGTTCTCTTTACCCCAGATAAAATGGGCATTTTTTGATCAACATTTGAAGTGTTTGATTGATTTCTGAATATGACTTTTCCCCAGGTTCACCAGCTAAAAGTTTTACATTAAATTGTAATATCTGGAAAAACTCATTGCTACAGCTGTGGATGATGGCACTTGCCAGTTTTTCATAGTAATGTCCTTTTCTTGGTCTGGTGATGTGCAGTGTTTGGAATAAATGTTACCATACCATGTTGACCTCTGGTTTGCTAAGCTGTCATTTATTGGGATGAAGCATAATACCATTTTGTTTCAGTATCCAGGATATTCCTGAGGTAACAGTTGTGGTTGCTTCCAACATCAACCACTAAAATGTAATCTTTTATGTCAATAATAATGTCACTGGAACTAATAATCTCTCGAATATTTTTTTTGTACTACACTACTGACTGGGATGGTTTCAACTGCCATACACTTACTTTGGAATTTACCTCATGAAATAAGGGAAGCAACATAATTATCTTGCTTCCTTTTCAGTTTCAAGTAGCAGTTAGTCATATTGAAAATTAAGAATCTATCACTGCCTTTTAGTTTGTTATGATCCCTCAGTGGTAGAAATAGGGTAATGGGTAGTCTAAATACAGCTGTTTGCTGCTCAACTGTTATATGTGACTAGTATCCTGCCAGAGTTCTCTTTATCATTTTTAACTAGGTTATTAAAAATAATTCATTTTGGTTTCTGATTTGCTAGTGGACCTTTGATGATGTCTTCATCATCATCATCATCATCATCATCATCATCATATTCGGTTTAATGTCCGTTTTACATGCTAGCATGTGTTGGACGATTTCTTGAAATTGACTTCCAAGTTATCCTATCCTTCACCAGGTCTCTGCTGATACCTTTTTCTTTCAGATCCATCCTCATCACTTCCTCCCATGTTTTCTTTAGTCTTCCTTTGCCAGTGGTTCCTGTCACCTTGATTGTTCTGCATCTACTTTCCCAAGCATTCTTGTCCATTCTCTCCACATGACCAAACCTACAAGCCTCCTATTCTGCATACAGCTCCCAATACTGTCCAGATTCAATCTCCTTCTGAGTTCATTAGAACTGAGCCTGTCCTTTAGACTTACATTGCACATCCATCTTATCATTCTCATGTCATTTTGCTCCATGCAGCTGACATCTATTATCTATCATCGGACATCATCTTCCTAAATCGTTATTTAAATTTCTTATTTAAATCTAGCTACTTAATGTAATGGTATTCTATGTGGGAATTGAGTGATAGGTACAGCCTCTGGTTTTATGTGAATCTTACTGGATTGTAGCCTGACTTGGATTTCAAACTGGCTTTCCAGTTTGGTTGAAAATGCTGAAGAAAAGTCTTGTACAATGCACCACATATTAGTATCTATTTCATCCTGTGATATCAAAGATAACACCTTCCTTAGGAGGGTGTGGTTTAGATAAACAGGAGGTTTGTTGGTTACTTTTGCAGCACCATCAAAATCAACATCAAATGTTGTTTTAATGAACTTGCAATTTTGTTTTATTTTTAGCTGGGATGCTGTTTGCTGGTGTCATAAAACATCTGTATCTGATGGAATTTTTATTGTGGTTGGTCTGAATGGCTGAATTGTTCTTTCAGTCGTGATGATAGTAGCAATATGAGTTGTATCCAGTTTTCATCAACTATGCTATTGTAAGCCTTGCCCAAATCAGATTCATCACCACTGAAAAGGGTTGAAAGGATTGTTTTGTGTGGGTTGCAGTTTTATGGGCCCTAGCACAATGATTGTTACTCTTACACACAGCAAATTTTTAACCATTAACATAATTATTACCTTGTAAGCAGTTGCTTTGGCAACAGTGATCACATGCTTTTGGTGATGGCAAGTTGCCAGATTTTAATAACTCTTTTTAGTTTGAGTTTGTGTTATTCTTTCTTATGAGTAAAAGGTACATTTGTCTTTTTGCATAAGGCTAGTTTGATTTTTGCTTGTACTGCTACTCCACGCCTTCCATGCCAATGACATATCCTAAATGGCAGAAAGATTTAACTTCATCCATTTGGTCTAATTTGTGGAGGAATCATGTTGCCTTCACATTTTCTAACATTTAATGTCAAATGCATTGTTTAAATTTACTCGTTCTTTAATACACTGTGCTTCCCACCATATTTACACAAAATGGAATTTGCTCTAACACCTTTCCCACAGACTTTGCTAGGAAATATACAACTTCTTCTTCTTCTTTTTCCAATGCTGGTATCCTAGTAGTCAAGGGTCAGCAACATGTATCATCACATGTCAACTATGCCTTCCATTTGTGCTATGCTCTACAAGCCCCACACACTTCTTATAATTTTTCAAAACATTGGTCCATTTCAACTTTTGTCTTCCGACTGACCTCCATACCCTGTGTGGTTCACTTCTTCCCGTCTGCATGACACACTCATCTTCTCTATATATAATGTGACCAAACCATCTTAATCTTGCTTCTCTCAGGGTTTCACCTATGCTTGTTATTCCAGCACTTTTTCATATCTTCTGATTTATGCATCTTTCCCAAAGTGACACTCCAAGAATCCACCTCAGCATCCTCATCTCCATTTGCATCAGCAGCTGCTCCCACACAATTACATTGCCCATCCTGGTGCACTCCTAGCTTCTTTAACCATGTCTGTCATTGGCACAGTACCCCTTGTCTATTTCTCACATCAGTCAGGGGGCACCAATGTGCATTGTTTCTGGAGAACTCTCCAGCTCTATTGAATGTGGTTTTTAGACATGCCCTTTTGTATTGGAGCAAATTTTTACAATTGCATACTTTTAAGGAATGATCCTTAGCCTTTGGCAGACCACTACCTACTCACAAAGCAGTGAGGTCACTTCCTTGGGAGCCTTGTTAGTTCAGTGATGGCAAAGCCATATATCCAGGCTGCACCATGAGAACATGAGGTTTACTTGGCCACAGATTTGGCCACATACAGGCTACTTAATTTCCCATTCACCAAAAGGCTATTCTGCCACAGCCACCAGCAAAGTGATGTAACTGAACACTCCATGCCCCTTATAGTCCCACAAGGAAATATATCAAGTTCTTTTAATTCTTACGATTCACCAAATGTTTCATTTTAATTTTGCCCACATTCACTCGCAGGCCTTTAGTTTTAATTACTCTTTTCCATACACCAATTTGTTCCATAACTATTTCTTAAGCTCCTGATATCACGAAATCATTAGCAATTAACATTTCAATTGGTACTTCATTTCTTTCATCTTTTGTCACCCTTCCTCCAGCATTATAGCAAACAGCAGTGGGCATAACACTGAATCATGGTACAACCTACCTTTACCTTTACCTCTGTATTAACCAACTTTACAGTTTATCTATATTCTTACCTCATGATACCTCACATCACTTAAATTGCATCCTAGAGCATCATCTTTTTTCTGATATGGTGCAAGTAAAAGACTACTTGTCCAACCACTACATATTCTCACTTGCTTCAAAACTTATTGGATTATTAAGCATTAATTTCAGCCCTCTATCTCCTGCAATGTTTATTTTGTCAGTTGTTAAACCTGTTGTACCACCTGCTATCTTTTTATTGTTTATTTTGTTATGTTCTACCATCAGGCATAGCAGGAAACTTTTTTTGCTAGTTTTCAACAAATTTAATTTTACGGAAATGTAATCTTAACATCCCCTTTTGTGCTGCTTGCAGACATAAGTTGTTAAAAAGATTAGATGGAGACTAACCTCATACTTTCGGAAAAGGTATGTATTGGGCAGATAGGTGCATGGCAAGATGTGTCATCTAATGCTTGATGAAGGATGCCAAAGAATATAAATGGCACATATACTATCCATACATGACTTTTGCTAAATGCTCAAAAAGAAATCTTGGTGGTACATTGCACAAAGTCAATGACAGAAAAGACTGGCATGGTCTTCTGATGAGCAATAATGCATTGAGCCCAGACTTTTGAATGAGAGGTCATTTATGTCATTATTACATTTTATTTATCATTTGGTATTAGTGCAAAATGATTTAAACTTTTCATTTCCTGGGTAGTGATAAATGATTCTACTTTTTAGGGAACTAAGGACCATAAAAGTAAGTGATAGATCAAGCAACTGAAGGGCTCACAAATAGTTGGAGAATAAATGATCTGGATGGTGGTTTGGCTGCAAACTTATCTAGCCTGCAAGGATTAGGACAAGATTTGAAAGACTTGCATGCACACAAAATGACGTAAGATTTGTTTAAGTCTGGTTTACTAACTGTTAAAAAATCTCTTCAATTTTTCTGTTGTTAACTGATTGGATACTTATTCTATGGTGACAGAAAACCAAACATCCAGTTTATTTTTTGGCTACTGGCATCCAAATAACAATACTTGGTCTCTCGTTTCTGATCTATTTTCTCTGGTCTGTAAATTTGTTTCTTTAAATTTGCTATGTTATTTTAATCAGTGTTGGATTCACTGGAGAATGAGATTTGACCCCTTAAGGAAGATTTACCACAGTCACTCATTGTTGTTTGCTGATTATAGTTTATGTGAGCACTCAGTTGAGTTCTGTCACTGTCCTTATTTTTATGGGTGCAAAAACTCTTTGATATAACTGAAGCATATCTTACAAAAGAGTTTGATATTTATGGGGCATTTACCTTATCTTAAAGAATTTTAGATTGTAGGTTGTGATAGGTAGGTAAAGAAATCTCAAAGAAAGGTACATTACTGAAATGGCTAAATTGGAAAGCAAGAGACTGTAAACATGTAAACACTTACACTCCCCAGGAGCATGTAGAATAAGGTTTGATAAATTGCCTTGGGTACTCTGACTTCAAATATTTCTTGAAGCTCATGCCTGAGGACCTTAGAAATATGACATTGCAAATTCCAGTGTAGCAACTCTTTTTGCTGCCATCAACTGGCTGACCATGTATGTAGAAAGCTATTGTTTAATACATGGGTAAGAAAGTACATTTACTTTAATAGAATGTATAATTTAGAAAGAAATTAGTAGAGAGTGCTTCCATGGACAAACAGAACATTTCCTACTTTTAACTTATCCACAAAAGAAGGTCCAAAGACAATGGTTCATTTGTCAGAATATTTTTCTTTGGTTTATTCTATCATTATAACCAACATTAAGCAGTGTACCAAAGTTAGTGTTTTATTTTTTGTTTTGAAAGCTTTTGTATTTTACCTGTTTTGGAAAACTGTTTTGAATCTTATGAAAGTATGTATTTTTGATAATGTTCATTTACACATTTTTGTTGTGAAAGTTTGAATAAAATCTATAAATGGTTTTTGAGTTAATGAGGCTTACTGTCTCCTTTAGCAAACATGGCTGTGATTACCATATTACTGTTTATTATTACCCCTGTTTCCAGAGCATTTAAGGAAATTGAAACAACTTTTTATATTATTTCGGCAAGGAACGTACAAAGACAAAACAGAAAATGTGTCCCTTTCTTGCTAGACATAACCACATAAGCAAATGAAATAGGATTACATCCCTAAAAAGATGTAATGTTCATATTTATGTAACCACAACACATGCAATGTTAGACAGTAGAGGTTTTAATTAACAAAATAACAAATAACATGTCACTTTGACCCATATGTATTGATATGTGAATACACAGTGTTCCAATTAAGTCTTGCCTTTAATGTATACTTAGTCCAGAGAAATCATACATGATAAAGATACTATTTTGGTCAATGTGCCAATGTACCCAGTTGGCCTTTCTTTAGGTATGATCTCTCCTTTTACAATATAAGGCTCCCCCCTCCCATTTTTTTCTTGTCAAATTGTGTTTTGTGTTGTATCATCTATGTAATGGTTCTTGAAATTACAGACAACATGCGAAAAACACCCAACTTTATGCCATTTCTTGGGGTTGCATCACAATCTTTTTGGAAAGGAATAATACTTTTAAGTACTAACTTATACACCATTATCACATTGAATAATTGTGAAGGATCTGTTAACTAATCATATTTTACGAATGTAGTCATATAGCATAAATCATGTCCAGATATTTCTCCATGTTGTTTGTTTTGTTGGTGCATTCATCAGTTTGATTTCTAATAGTCGATGCACTTCAGCCTGTTTGGCAACCCTGTAAATCTTGAGAAGTACACAGGAAAATTGCAAATCATTACCAAATGATTTGTGAGGTACCATTACATAAACAATGCAAATTTGATTAGAATAAACAACACAGTGCATCAGCTTAATGACAGTGGTATTTGCCAGGATAAAACAGGCCACCTGATTTTTTTTGAGAATTTTGAAGGTGTTGATCTTGTTTATTGTGTGTTGGCAAGTAAAAGCCCTTTTTCATTTTCTGACATCACAAACAGAGAAAAAATTGCAAGCAAAAATTGGCTGCATAAATATACTTTTAAGAAATAACCAAACATTTTCTTCAGGTTATAAAATTATTTGATCCAAAGGAGTTTTACAATCAGTTTCATTTGGATAGTTGCAAGTTTACAAAAAGGGTAGCAGATGAAACTACAGGTTTATTTTCACCCAACCTCCAATGTACTTTGAATAGTACTCAGTGAATAGCAGTAAGCAATTGATAAGATGAAAATGATTGCTGAGAGAGGTAGTAGTCATTTTTACCAATTTATTGAGATCATGTTGGGACTGAATTTGGTACATTAGATGGCCCAAGGCTTAACTTTTAATGTTGGTTACAATTATTCAGTTATTATATTTTTAAGAAACTAAACTGGTGTATATTAATACGAGGCACCTCCTTTTCTTGTAATTACATTTTGCCCAAAAGTAACTTGCAAAGCAACACCTGTAAGGAATAAATCCATTGAAGAGAGTGAAGAGAGAGAGAGAAAAAAAAGAAAAGACAACTGGAAACACACACACACACACACACACACACACACACACACACACACATATATATATATAAATATATGTAATGCTAGAAAGCACTGAGAGAATGCAAGCCTCCACTAAGCAGCTTTTTTCATTACATAATGGTATTTTTCCCAAAAATATAGTCCTGCATTCATTTGATAGGATGAAAAATGCTTCAAAAAAATTTTGATCCAGACAATGACCCCCAAGAACACCAAAATTTAATTATTTGTAACCCGCACTTCTTTTAACATTGTCTGAAAATTTCATTGAAATCCGTTTAGAATGTTTAGAGCTATTCTGCACACAAATTGACTGACAGAAAAACAGACACACGCAGGTGAAAACATATTTCCTTGGGGGAGGTAAAAACTTTAAAAGGACGCCGATTTGGTCATTTGGTTCGCACTGGGGACGAACCAGTGTCGGTGGCTGTCTTGGCCACTTGCCCCAGGAATTGAGCTTTCGGCGTTCTTTGTTGGAGCATGTTTTTCACTTTTCTACAATTTCAAATCCAGTCCATCCATCTTATGTTAGTTTCATAACGAACGGCATTAAAATGTTTTATTATGAAATTCTGCCACGGGTAAAAGTTGTTGTATTTTGTTAAGCATCTTTAAATATACACATTCACTTTTGTAATCCAAGGGAAGCGCTTAGTCTGCCAATTTTCAAAGAAGAAGCCGATCCATTGGATAATGCTTCACTGGAATCATTTGAACTTTTAAACACAGGCTACAGGTATGTTAAAAGAACCTCAGTAATTCTACATTTTTCTGTTTGTAAACAATTCCTTTTTTAGCATGTTAATGTTTATACTTAAAATTTGTTAATGATATATTGTAATGAATTCACTCCTTACAGAAAAGAAATTGCAATCCTTCGGTTTGAGGTTAACTTTGAATGAAAAGCAGCCAAGTGAGGAAGATCAAAATAACTAATTAAATAAATATATAAACATATAAATAAATAAATAAATAAATAAATATATTCAAGTTTTCCTGTACAATGGAACAGTATGATAAATTACATAAAGTACAATAAAAAAAGGAAAATATTAATTTGGTGTAAAAATTCTTATTACAGATGGGTGTTTAGTAGAAACAGGCAAATGCTAGATTAGATTCATCATCGTCATCAATCAACCCTGGCTCTCTCCAATACAACTTCTTTTGTTGTGTGCTCCTGCCACCGTATCCACAGAATTCGCCTCAGGCATTTGATCTGGAAGATGTCTAGTTTCTTGTTGTCTCCTTTGATCATCTTCCATGTTTCGCAGCCATACATCAGAACGGTTGTTATCAGAGCTCTGAACAGCCTCAGCTTGGTGTTATAGCGGATATTGTTAGACTTCCAAATGTTGTGGAGACAGACAAATGCAGCTCGGGCTTTGGCTAGTCTTGTTTTTCAGGCCCATAGTGCCATCTCCGACATTGGAGACGTACGGTCCTAGGTATACAAACCTATCGACGTCTTCCACTGGTTCTCCATTCATTATGATGTGGTCATGATTTCTGGCATTCATTCTGAGGACCTTGCATTTCTCAGTGTTTACCATAAGGCCTGTGCGCTCTCCATTCTCCACCAGTCGGTCAGTCTTCTGCTGTATCTGCTGGGAGCAGTGCGATGTCGTCGGCAAAGTCAAGGTCGTCTAGCTTTGTTGTGAACTTCCACCTGATGCCATTCTGTCCATTTCCTGCAGTCCTTCTCATGATCCAGTCAGTGATGAGTAGGAACTGGAAACCAGACGTGTTACACCCCTGTTTCACCCCAGTCTTGATCTTGAACCAGTCTGCTGTCTACACCACTCTTAATCCTGGCGACTAGGATTCGTCCCAGTATTTTGCTAACGAATGGGAACAGAGTAATGCCACGCCAGTTCTTACAGTTCTTCAGGTCTTCAAGACTGCAGTATTTACTTTTTAAGTTTTATTGGTTGTTCAGCTGATAACTGTTTGTTTGTGACATTCCTGATACCGTAGTTTAAAACGAATTGATGTTGAAAGGTGTTGAATTGTGAAAACTTTGATGATGTCTATCCATGTTGTGGATGATCTTTCTCTGCTTTCTCTACCTTTAGCTCAATCCAATGTATAGGTTTTTCCAGATTATGTTGCCTTACATATAATATTCGTTTGGAAGTTTCTTTTAAAAAGACTGTCATTGCACAGTCATTAAAAAGCTCTCAGTTTCTGTCCAAAATTTAACAGATTTTAGCCATTTGTGGGTTTTTTGTTGGTCAATACCAGTATCATTGCTTGAAAGTACACACTGGTTATGCAGAGGTTTCTGTGTCTATGTAAATGTAACAACTTCTAATTCTTTTCTTTTAGCTCCTTTCTTTACATTTTTACCCTAGATTTGTTAGTTTTGTTTAATCTTTTGCATTTAAGGTAAGTTGCATTTCTTTGTCAAACTCCTGGATTTGCTTACATATTAATTAGACTTTTTTACTTTTTTCTTGTTCGGTAACAAGCTTTTACATACAGTCTTCATTGCATCTTGGTATTTTGCAGTCCAATGGTTGCGATGTTATATATCAGTTCAGGTTGTAACAGAGGTTTTCCTCTTTCACGTATTTGAATTTTTAATATCTTTCAACACTTGCCTTTGGATGCTGCATCCTGTTGATTGTTATCAGTTGCAAAACTTTATTTTCCACCTTCTTTATTTCAGGGACGGCCCAGTTCAAAATGTAAAAACTGTATATGATCACCTGTATAGGTAACGATTTGGTAGCCATTATCTTGTTAGCTTTAGGCTTGGTTTGGACTGTTGGTCACATTTTGCAAAAGAATGTTTTTGACATTTTCTTTGGTGACTATATTTTTTTACACAATTAGCTGCTTGAATATTATGGTAATTTTACGACTTGAGCATCATCTGTCATCAGGTGGTCTGGTTTCTCTGGCATTGGTTCGGTTTCCCTTTTTGTATTTCCCCAATCAATTCTTCTGCTGTTAGTACTTATACAATGTTCTATCACTGATATTTCAATTTTCCACATCAGAAGAAGGCACGTGATGTGTCTGTAGTTTTTCAGGTGTTGACCAGTTGATAGGGTCATTTTGTGTCACTGCCATTCTTTCAATAGTCACCCGTTGTTGGACATCTTGGCTGCTTAACATTTCTTATGCAGTCAGGTGTCATCTTATCCTAATTGATGAGCCTCTTAAGCCACTACCCCTGGATTCCAACAGGTACTGGCACCATTAAATCTGTGGGTTTTTAGTGGGGCTTTCTATCATGATGCTTAGGTCTGTTGCTTGTGACTCCTCCGATGTCATCCATAACTCACTCCAGATGGGCTCCCAAAGCGATTTGGTCTCTTCTCTGTCAGGCAGTTCTTATTCATTATCTTAGCGGTCCCACTGTTCTTAGATTGGTTGTTCATTCTGGAATATGCTATTTTCCTTGAGTTGACTGGTTCTGTCGGTGTATCGTTAGATATTGCTTATTACTATTATTAATATTATTATTATTAATATTATTATTATTATTATTATTATTATGTCTAACATATTTTTATCTCAGAATAAGATTATATTATTCTGGTCTTCATTATACTTATGGAAGCAGGTGGCAGCAAGTCACCAAAGGTCCCAAAAGTCCTCTTTCCAGGTCTATAAAGACAACACTTTCCTCAAAATTCTTGCCGTTCCCAACAAAGCCGTTTTTCGCATTACCTCTATCCTGATTTTAAGACCTAATTTCTGTATATAGTCGTCAAACTTCTTTCCTACTGC
>RDPX01000048.1:2310132-2326190 GCA_003991215.1 Morbakka virulenta
CTGCTTCCATAAGTATAATGAAGACCAGAATAATATAATCTTATTCTGAGATAAAAATATGTTAGACATAATAATAATAATAATACTTAATACTGGATGATTATTTTAGTAATGTTCGCCTGACGTATAACTGCAGAATATCAGCCATTGCTTCATCATCCCTTGTTTATCTAATTGTCACCAAATAGAGTAACGATAGGCGTAGGAGAAAGATTGGCGTGAGGGCAGGTACAGTTCTGTGATCGTAATATACTTTGCAGTGTGTCACGTTCGTGCCTAATTAAATATCCTAATTATGGTTGGTTTTCATGCTTTGATTTCATCTTTTTTGCACCATTTTGCTTACTGGCACAGTCTACACCAGCCCGTTAATGTTGAAGCACTTGAACAATCCTTTGTTTGTCACTTTAGGATGGTATTGATCGAGGATCGTTACTTCTTCCTTCTCTCCTCCCCCATCCCCCATCTCCAAACACACACACACACACACACACACACACACACACACACACACACACACACTGCCCAACCTTTAAGCTGTGCTTTCACAGGCGTCTTTTTATCAACAATGTGATTTTTAATTAGCCTTCTTTTCTATCTATAAAGATGCATGTTCTGATACTGGTGTCATCTGCAATCACTTCTAGAGGTCCGTCTTGAACACCATGAAATTGGTATAAGGTGGTGACACTGTGTTTAAACTTAACAGGACTATTTCATTCCTATGTAGTTAGATTAAAGAGCACCATGTTGTTGTTCAAAATACACATTCGTTGTTGTCATATAATTCGGTACTGTTTGAACACCCCATTACCTACTATATTCTTTCCTATTATAAAGTTAGTATACTGTTTCTTATAAATTTATTGCTTCTTTCTTGAAACTGTTTGATAGCACAATCTTACGAGATGATACTACAATGTATGGATACAAAAGACGAAGATGGCAATGCATTTAAAGTGAGTATACTTTAAGTAAAACGCCCAATTTTCACTTGGCTGATTTCACGTTTAACATACTTAAGCCATCTTAGTCAGCTTTCGTTTACGAATGCACACTAAATTCCCGTGAATGACTCGCATTCTAATTTTGTAATACATTATATAGGTGTAAAGGTACAGCTTTTCTTTAACCCACTTCTTCTTGCTATTTCAAATATACTGGATAGTTGCATATTTTAATAAATATTACTCAAAATAGATCCTTTTATTGTAGTTTATGACCTTAAATTTCAATAATCTGTTTTAATTTCTACGCTTAAATTACACAGAGTACCTTAAATATTGAATTAAACAGAATGTAAACAGACGTTAATAAGCCACGTCTAGACTTCTTAACGATGGTTGGGGTTCCCCTGTGCGGCGTATACTCAATGGTTTACGGTATCTTATATCATCAATAAAAAAGAAAGTAGAAATTAGCAAGTTACGACTGCCCATTTCCTCGGGTCAACTGTTTGCCTTAATTTTTGGTAAGGGCAAATGAAGACAAAAGTTTGTTCCACTGTTTAAACATAACGCTTGTTACCCTGACATTATTACTACAAAAGCCACCCAGATATTACTTAATAAAACCCAGAGTTTTTTCTTCCCCTGGTTGTTTGATTAGTTGTGTCCTTTGATATCTCTGACCTCATAAACTGGAACCCATATTCGAGGATATGCAAACTCCTCCCTGAGTTAGGGTATCCTTTGGAGAGTTCGTTGCACAGTTAGGAGCTATTCCATATGAAGATAACAGAATAACACATAGACACGGAAAAGGTTAATAGAGTAGTAATAATTGATTTATGTATAACTATTTTTGTTGTGAAACTGAAAATCTTCAACTTGTTTCATGTGGCCTCGTAAGTCATGAAGGTATAATGTAAGAGTAACTTGGTTTGAGCATATTTGCAGCTTATTTCTCACTAAAGATTAACTGAAAACATCTATAATCGATTAAATGGATTTGATATAATGGAGATTGATCTAATAAAGTAAGAATAAAACTCCATGTAGAATATTTTGTTGTTGTTGTTGTTATTATTATTCGGTGATTTTACTTCGGTACACATAGAGCTAGCTGTCTTAATATTTTGACATTTTCTGTTGTGTTAGGGAAATGTACGATTAGGATTTCATGAAAGAAAGTTTCAGGTTGTGGAAAACGAAAAGTATGAAGAATGGATGTCAAATAGGCCAAATGCAAGGGTTTTGGAAATTGGTAAGGCCTTGTAGTTTACTGATTTTCTTCGCTTGGTTTTGTCCGCTTTTTATGGGACTCTAATCATATTATCTTAGCTTAGTTTTTTAAAGTTGACTTACAATTGTTGGATCAAATATATATATATATATATATATATATATGAATTGTAGAGAAATTCTGTTCAAATCCATTTGGTAGCATTTTGATTCTTTTCTTTTGTTTTTGTTTATATCGCCTTTATTCAGTTTGTGTCTGAAGGCATACGTTGTGCTTAGCATCACGCAGACTCCTCTTTGGTAGAACAAAGCTGGTTAATGGTAGCACATCTGATCATGTTAAGACAAATGTCAATCATATTCCTTTAATCTTGAAAATTCTTACCTTTTTTTCACTCAGTGGAAGCTATCTGTGTAGGATATTTATCATGTCGCGAGTCGTAAGCTTAAAAAGGTTACGAGTCACAACATGATAAATATCCTGTATCAATATTCCTTTAAGCCCTTGTGCCTGGAGCATATTGTTGCATTTTATTTATCGAAACAATACATCAGTTCCAACCAAAGATTTGCATGTGGATGTTAAATTATTAACTGAAATTAATGTTTTATGCCCTGTTAGCTTTACAAGCAACTCTTTACTGTCATGAAAACAGAACAGCGTAATATAGAGTTTTTTGCACGTACTGCTTACTTACTTACTTACTTCTTGTTTTTCATTTGTAATTTAAATCAGATGTCCCGATGTGCGTTGGTATCCAGAATATCAAGGAAAAAGGATGTTTAACGAATGCACTCGAATTTGAATGGGACCCAAAAAAGGAGACAAGGCTCTACGTCCGTGTACGTAGCTCATTGTTCATTTCTATTGGTAAGAGTATAATAGAGTGCAGCCCAGTAAATTGTGGTACTGTTTGTGATGGTCTTTGTCGTCGCGTTGTGATTTTGGCGTTACCTGCATATATGATTTACTGCATTGGTGATTGGTTCAACCAGTGACAGCTACAGCGGTAAAATGACCCCCTAAGGCATGAGAGCCAAACACGATTTATTATTTATAATGAATAATAGTACACTTTTTGATGGTCCTGTAATTGTGTTGGCTTTTTATGATTATCACCTGATTTTTGAAAGGAAAAAATACATTTGAAGAAGATTGTTCATTTCTTTAGAAATAATCTTTAGAAAATCCCTTCACACGGAACATAAATAGAGCGAAATCGGCGATAACAATTGGAAATTTTGGTGGAATTTATGGGGAAAATTGGTGATAAAGCATGAACAGAACTTGATATTCATTAAAAATAAAGAAAGACCGTTTTTCTTTTCTGATGAAACCACAATCAATTGCATTTCCTACGACTTACCTGCGATACATTTACCAACTTTGNAGCCAAACACGATTTATTATTTATAATGAATAATAGTACACTTTTTGATGGTCCTGTAATTGTGTTGGCTTTTTATGATTATCACCTGATTTTTGAAAGGAAAAAATACATTTGTAGAAGATTGTTCATTTCTTTAGAAATAATCTTTAGAAAATCCCTTCACACGGAACATAAATAGAGCGAAATCGGCGATAACAATTGGAAATTTTGGTGGAATTTATGGGGAAAATTGGTGATAAAGCATGAACAGAACTTGATATTCATTAAAAATAAAGAAAGACCGTTTTTCTTTTCTGATGAAACCACAATCAATTGCATTTCCTACGACTTACCTGCGATACATTTACCAACTTTGAAAACAATAAGAAGTAGCCGATCGAAACAATATCATCAACTCTTGCTGCAGAAAATCTCATGACTACAACTTTGCTCACCATGACCCCCTACCCGGAAATTCCCCTTTGAATGAATTGTCCAGTGATAAGAGAAGTATCTCCTGAAATACAGCCGAGCGTAAATTGTCAGTACCATAACATGATAAGCCAGATCAGTCAATTTCAGATAAAACCGTTTTGGAGCCTATTATTTTGACTTTCTGCATCTCTTTACCCATGATTTAGTACACTGGATTATTTAAACGACAGTTAATTGTGTGTTTTTACCGGTATGTATTTTTTTAGGTAAACTGTGTTAGCTCTGATTTCACTAAAGGAAAAAGTAAGTATAGATTACGTTATGTATGAAAATATTTTCTTCTGCAAGAAGTAATAAATTGATTTGTTTTGTTTTTTAAATATGTTATCTTGTATTTTTGTGGTAATACACTTTAGGTGAGAATAAGACCGTTTTTGTACCAGCCCAATTTTCTTGGAATTTCTGGAGACCCCTGACTTAACACCTTTTGCCATTTCAAAATTTTGGTGCGGCATTACGACCCCCCTCCAGTTTTGTCACTGTGTCAAGATAGCAAAAAAAGTTAATAAGGCTAGCTTTCCTAATAGATCGAGAGGCAAACAAGCATGTGTATAAATGAGATATTCGAGTACCCAAATCATATCTTGCGTACACTGGCACATTCTAGTGTCATTGGTTGCAAGAAATGATGTAACAGAATTGGCCCCAAGTCTACGGAACGCTGCCCAATATCTGGTGGTAGTCTTTTGGATTCCAAAACGTAGAGCTTGGGAATAACAAGTAAGATAACTCACCTCCACAATTGTCTTTAGAAAATGAAAACTTTTAATATGAGCATACTGAAAATGATAAAAGTTAGATGGGTACTTTAAGGCCAGTTGGTTATAAAGAAAATTTTATTTATATTTTATCTCATGGGAAACAGGACATTCGCAGGGATCATTGTAAAAATATATGTAAAAGTTACGGGCCTACATGTGAAAGTGTGCCGTGGTAACAGTAAAAAAGTGTTTCTTTGGAATTGTTATTACTTAAGTATGCGTACCAAGGGAAAGTTATAACGATAATGAAGTACAACATTTTTATACAAACCGAGAAGAGACAGAGTTTACAGAAGAGGCAGGTTTAGATACAAATGAAAGCAGAGGGAGATCAGCAAGTCGGGCATGGATTGCCCAGTCTTAGAAAAAACAACCCAGCGGGTCACAACAATGCAATATTACAACAACTGAAGAGAAGATTGTGGAGATAGACCCCAGCAGATGTTTCTTGGGAAAAAAAGGAAAACGTTTTGCAGGACGAAGGAATTAAAAACCCCATCAAAATATTTTCACCGTCTTATTAATGAACCAAATGTTGGTTGTAATTTAAAAGATGGAAAAAGAAAATCATGGTAGAACAAGCCGATTTAGACACACTGAAAAAAGAAAAGGTCAAGCACAGTTTGAATTGGAATTTAAAGCAAGTCTGTGACGTCACGCCAGGTGGAAAGAGAACAACATAAAAACGAATGAACCGGAGGAATGGCTTACAGTGTAAGACCAGTAGCTCAGAAATTATAACAAAGAGAAAGAACATAAAGAATAAGTGCCAGATGAAATGCTACGATGGGAAATAAAGCAAGAAGAGCAGGGGAAAAGTATACTTTACAAAACAATTGAAAACATCCTGTATTGCAAAAGAAAGTTTAAACTACAATCGATGTGAAGAAATTCTCGAACTTGAACGTACCACAAAGTATTTTGTGTGTGCGTTTGTGTGTATGTGTGTGTGTGTTTATGTGTGTGTGTGTTTATGTGCGTGTGTATGTGAGTGTAAGGTCATGGCCCTAACAAAAAGAAAGAACGACATTAGAGAAGTTTATGGATGGATGGAAAATATATAGCAAGTCGTTACCCAAGAAACAGGAGTAACAGTGTTAAGGTAGTCATTATTTGTCGTGGAATCGTAAGGTGACCTTGCCAAGTAAATACCTAATGGAAGTACCGAAAGAAGAATCCCATGCATTTGAACTTAACGAGAATTGGGAAATCATGTAGAATTGACGAAACAACAACACCGTTCGGAGATGGTAGATAAGGAAATAAAAGCAAAAGTGAGAGACCTAGTGAACAACATGTGCGAGTCAAACGAATTTCTTAACGACCCTGGACACGTGTTCAGATAACGAAAGAAAACAGAAGTGATGAAGTATCCACACCCGCACGTTAGAAAGTTAAGCATAACCAATCCTGTAAAACCACTCTAATATTAGCTATGAAAAGGAATAACATTTTCAGCTGAGAAATGAACTAAACGCATTCGTCATTGAAAGAATTTTGTTATTTTAAAGTTTTTTAAAAACGCGGGAATCATGGCCCCGTCATAAATATTTAGAGTGACATGGATGGCAAAGATTTGGCCCCTCTTCGGTGATTCCATAAAAATTTTTGTTTTGGTTACGTTATGTGTTGTGTAGTACAGTATATCTCGAAGTCGATTTAGAATATTTAAATATCGCAATTGAAATTACGGTCAGTCACAGCCACAATGTAAAATGCGAAATCTTGTTTTGTGGAACGTACTTCGTGGAGCAGTAGGCTTTGCAGAGACCCACCGACATGCTATCTGAAGAAGGAAGAAATAGCCGAGAAATTCGGTTTGAAATTAATTTATAGCCTTTAAAGCACAGAACAGATATTTTATATATTTATAAAGCAAATATGCAAGAGTTAGTGATTATGTCTCTATAAATCTCTCCTAAACCAAATGGAAATGGTAAATTTTTCTTTTTAAACTTCAATCTTATATTTTGAGTTTATTAAGAATATTTTGGGGGTTTTCATTGTAATTATTAGCTTTGTATTATGAGCTTTGTAAATAATGAGAAAAGCGTTTCATTCTGTCGCAGTTACGCACAATATTGGTTCGTAAACTACTTTGCAATTTATCGCAAGTGTAAGCGCCCACCTCCCATTAAAAAGGAACAAAGGAAATTTTATAGAAAAAACGGCTCCAAATTGCACAGGGCTCCACGGTTTTTCTAGAGGGGTTGGATCAATGCAGTTGAAGCATTGAGGTGATCATCCTGAATATAGGTCATTTACGATGCACAAAGAATTGCTTCTTTCAAACCAAGTCGTTTGATTTTTCTCTTCCAAAGAGAGGCACTAATTTCAGTGAATGATTTCACCTATTCAGGATCGTATTAAAAAGTATTTTACGTTTGATAAATTTGGTCCTCCATAATGAAATTAACCCGTAAACTAACTTAGCCTAGTTTATTCATTGTGGTTGTTTTTATGTTTCAAGTTGCATTAATTTGTTTACATTCTCATTTAGGCGGAGAAAGTGGAATACCACTGCGACTTCAGATAGATATTTTTTTGTCGGGAAGTACGAACCCAGATTATTCCTGTGGTTGTCAAATAAAAGTTTTCAAGGTAAGTAATAAAAAGAATTTAAACATTTAGGCGTAGCTTTGTTTCGTAGAGCACAAAGAAAATATTTACAGATGTACATACACATACCAATATAAAAGCTCCTCTTTAGACACGTGTTACCTTGTTCAACAGCTTTATCAGTACAGCTCAAATCATCTGAATATTTGTATTACAAACAAAGTGCTCATTAATTGCATATCGAGGTTTATGATATACTAATGTGTCAGAGTGTTGAGACGATAGAAGAGCAATGAGCGTCTGTTAAATGCAAGGACACCGTTACCAGAATCAAAAGAGTTAGCAATACACATCAAAGGAGCAAATACAGATATATCATATATATATATATACATATATATGTATATTAATATACATACATTTACTACATATACATACACACATGTGTGTATATATATATATATGTGTATGTATAAATCAGATGCATGTTGGATGTTGAAGTAATGTTTGATAATCATTAATGAGTTAGTTACGGCATTAATGGTAAAAGATTACTTTTGGCTGTTGTATTTACATGCATTGTTTTGGTGGAAAGTTGTGTTCCAAGTTTTCTTCACAAATCGCAACAAAGAGATCAAGGCTTTGCATGAAATCCATTAGTACTTAGTTGATAAGTCGGTCAAAGACATTAGCAATGACAAAAAGAAGACTTTCTGGTCGATATTTGCCAGGATCAGATTGATTAACTCAATATTTGAATACCAGGACCTTATTAGAAATTTTGCAGGAGGATGGAAAACAAGACTTAAAAAGGCAAAGGTTGAATTGTTTGAAGAGCATTGAAGATAGTTCAGAGGCATACTCGTTCAAAGCATATTCAGGAATCCAATCAAGACTAGAAGCTTAAGATTAATCAATCTTATAAAACATATGTACAACCACCCTTGGCGATAAACTCCAAAATCTATTCGGTATGCGAAGGGAAATACGGCAAAGAAACACTCCCGTCATTTAGAGAAGGATGGGAGGAAAACAATTTAGCATAAACATCAACCTTTTCCCTAGAAGACATAGAGAACATGAAGAAGTGCAGGAAAAACTGACTTGCCAGAGTTCATAACGCTGTTTTTAATCTTCCAGAAATCTTGACTTCCAAGTCTTTTGGAAGACCTCAATCCACAGACTTTCTCAGCACAACAAAATTTAGCATCAGAAATCACCCACTTACACTGCATTGCTAGCATAGCCCGTCCGAAAGATTCAACAGTTATACTAACATTATACCATATTACACTAACGCATTTATAGTGAATTTCCAAACATTGATAATACCCAATCCACGCGCAATCTTTCATAGATGGCATTTTCTGTTTGAAATGACATGGGTTGGGATTGTCCAGTTATGATATTGGGAAGAACAGTCAAAAAATAATTAAATGCATACATGAATGTATAAATAAGTGCAGAACTAATGAATAAATGGATAAACAGATGATTAAATTAGATGAGCGAAATAAATAGATTATGAATACCAGTTTCAGAAACCCTTTTTTGAAAAATAAAGGTGCCACAGTTTAACTTACCTATTCATCGGTTTATGCTTGCGGCGAGTCGTAGGTCATGGAGAACTATGTGTTAGTTAGTCATCCTATCATCGTCATCATTGTCAACATTTGTCTTACAAGCCACTGCCTTGATGTACAACAGCACAAATTGTCAAGCTTTCGCCGCCTAGCTGAGTGGTTTGAGCAACAGACTCTAAATTTCAGGTTTAGGCATACCATTTTCACCCCTTTTAATTATTACGAATTTAAAAAGAAAATATAAACATTAAATCATTGAAGCCACATGTCCTTGAGGTAATTCTGCTTTTGTTTAAATGACAACTTGTAGCACTAGTGTCAGAAAAGCTTGGTTATGGGTAATGCTGTGAGGAAGACAAAGCTACAGAGAGCTACTGCAGAATATGAGAAATAGTTAAAAAATACATTTATAGTTTTTTCGTATTTTAATTTGTTAGGGTGCTGAACTAAATGGAAGCAGAACTGTAAGCCTTAGTTCAAAGCGTTGCGATTCGAAGGAAAAATATTCCTGCGAAATGTTAATACCAAAGCAAGGTAAAAAATGAGAAGAATCACAACTAAATTATTTTGTCATATTTCTAGTTTTACAGTGAAAGCTTTTTTATTTTGGGTATTTTATGCAGATGCGTACATTGAAGAAACCTTCCAACGCCCGCAGTTTCATTAGCAGCTTAACAAGGCCATTCATGGAGAATACCTCCTGTGAAGTACCACCATTACACCAGCAATTATTTTATGGTAATCTGTTGTGATTAGCAGTGCAATATTTACTATTAGGGATTTACCAGACTGCAAAGTATTGTACTTTCGTGCGAAGTTAATTTCTGTTACTGGGCTTTTGGGCGGAAACAAAAATGCTGAGATTACTGAAATATTCCCTTTGCCAACACTTCCAAATGCGCATTTCCGAATTAACTGTTTTCTTTCTTATTCAGGAAATGCGTTAACGGATTTACTGAAGAGTATTAATTTTATGCACAGTGAACTAGTTTTCAGTCCTGTCAGGCTATATTCTTTTTATTATCTACGTTCACTCAATTTTAATATGTCAGCACGTTCTCTCGACGCCAGTAATATGAAAGCCCTTCGTCAAAGGTGATTTATTTATGACAGGGTGTGAGGGAGATGGGAGGCATGAAGAGGAGTCTCTCCGACTGAATCATTATGCAATAACGGAGTTCACAGTGTATTGATTACAAGAAATAGCAATGTAAGACGTCTTAAAGTACCCAGTTTGAAACGCTTGCCCTTGATATCTTGTTGATTGGCTTTTATTCGCTGTTAGACTGTAAGATGAGTTGTGTCGCTTAAATTTAAGGTATTATTTTTGTTTTAATGTAGTCCAAGGGAGCTGACAGAAAACTGAAGGTTGAGAAAACAAAGCATGACAACTTAACCAGGGAAGAAGCAGTAAGTTGCACAAGTTGGTTTTTATTGTAGCATCAAGCACAAGATGTTCAACATGGTTAGCCGTATTAATTAATTAATTAATTAGGCTTACAGAAAAGTTAAGTTTTATTTTGCCGTAGTAAAGTAAAAGTTGGATTCTGGAGATGTGTATATTTTGGTTGAAACATGATTTCAAGTGGAGCGTTGATGTGGAAATTTTCACTCTTGTTGCAGTAGTTTAAACGAATTTAAACGATTTTAACAGTTATTCTTTTTCCTACTTTATCTCCATAACTACCCAAAAATTGGAATAGGGGATGATATTCGCCATGAAAAACGTAGTTCTGGAACTAAAATGTAATGGTTGGAATCACTCCCTGAATATTTGTTTATGGGTAATGGATATTGCCCAAAAGAATTTTGCCCCCAATCACAATTCGTTGTGTGATTTTAGAATTTCTCGTTTTCATTAGGAGCTGCTGCAGCAGTCATGTGATGTAACTGTTTTAAAGGAGGTAAGATAAATATACCCAATTACCACACCTACCACACTAAATGGTAACATATATCATTTGAGGTTGTTTGCATTTTTTGCCACACGTCCATATTCCAAAGATTTTTATGTGCTGTATTTGTTATTATTCTGTTCTTCATGCTTATTAACTGCTTTTTTCTTGGTTTCTTCTCACTTCCAATTTTATAGCCGAGAACATATAGCGAGTTAGCAATCAGCCACTTATATAACAGAAACGAATTTTTAGAAGTATTTTCAATTTTTCTTTAACTTTTTAATCTTTTTTATTGTAATCGTTAAATAAGCTTCCGTTACCCTCGAAAGAATGACCACCCCCTTAGCTTCACCCTGAAACCCATACAGGAATACGTTATGGGAAATTGCACGTTGACCAGTGTGTACTTTTAAAACCACAGAGTAGCCTTGTGTGTAGAAATCTCTTTCTTTTTATGTTTACTTGCTTTTATTTAGATAAATCCGCTGAGAAATAAACCAAAATCATTTGCCTATTTGCCAACATTCTCGCCTGTGTACCTGGTTTTTTTCGTGCCCTTTCACATTGAATTTCTTATATATGTATGTATGTATGTATGTATGTATGTATGTATGTATGTATGTATGTATGTATGTATGTATGTATGTATGTATGTATGTATGTGTGTATGTATGTTTGTTTGGATGGATGGATGGATGGATGGATGGATGGATGGATGAATGAATGAATGGATGGATGGGTGGATGGATGTAGTAATACCTCTTTTTCCAATGACGTCATTACTATATTTTTTTATTTTATCATGTATTACGTTACAGAATATTAGAACTATGTTTTTTACTTCATATGCTAAGAAATATTTGAATCTTTTGTACGGCATATTTCAAATAGGTCTATAGATTTGCGAAATATTGGGAAATTTAGTAATCAACATTACCCTTTATGATACTCGATCATGGTGATGATGACCACGGCGAAAAAGTGTTTTTAATGTTGATCTTTTTCACCTTTTGCAGCTTGAACCTTTAGAGAATTCTCTTTGTGAGACATCAACACCTATTTCAGTGACCGAAAGTAGCTGGCTTTCAAACTGGTGCGTTTAGCTTTGTGGTTTGTTACTGATGTAATTTGCAATTTAGTTTAGGAACTTGCAACAATGTGCCTTACAGGTTTTGATTTTTGAATGCGTCTTTTTTCGAGTACCCCCCTTCCCCTTCCTCCCATTCTTTCAAATTGTAATTCAAATGAGTCGCCAGTCAATATACCCTTCTTTTGATTAAGCTTTTCCCAAGAGGGTCGAATTTCGAAAACATTTTATCTGAATCGAATTAATATGGAATACTTGAGATTACAGTTAAATATAAAATAATAGGAGTTAAACAATATACCAGACAAATAATGTTGTTTATTGTATGACGAAAGTTACGAGGACGCTTTCCGGGCAATGTAAATTGTGGAGGAAAGGGTAGTAAAGCGAGAGATAACGCTTTTGCATAATCAAGGTGGTGACCGCGTTCGCAATTCGCCGCGATAATTGGGAATTTCTGACGTGACTTCCAACGTTCTTTAGCTTTTCGTCGGTAAAATATACCAAAGGAGTTTTCTGAATGTGAAACCTGAGAAAAAAGTTTAATCGATTCCACGGATATGTATTTAAGCCTTTTGTCTTTTTGATACAGATAATAAAGTACTCAAGCAAAACTCATTGTGTCAGAATGTTGTATCTGAATACTTGCAACTGGTTGGGAAGTTAGGAGATGAAAGTAATATTTTTATTTTCCCAGTACCTTTTGGTAGTGAAAATTGTTCCATGTCAACTTGTACCGTATTTTTAATTTCGGAAGTTAAGGGATGGGATGGGGGAATCTAAGATAAATTTTTTTTTCTGTTTTGTAAGGTTGGTACTTTGTTAACAATGCCGTATTAACAAAGTACCGACGTGCCACTAGTTTTCTAATTGCAAGTGCCGAACAAGACATTGTCATAGACAAAGGTCATTAGATTGTCATTTGTCTTTTAGGTTTTCGTTCCCTTAGTCTTCGGGTATAATTTTGTTTCTGTGCTGATATTTTAACCCTAAATTAGTTTACTATTAAGCGAAACTTTAACTTTTTACCAGTTTTTAACCACTCAGACCTTTACAAAGTTGTTGTGTCTGTATTCTCCTTATTGGGTGGCATGTTGCAGGTCTACAAGTGATATTACACCTTACTACAACTTGAGAGACTTAAAGACGATGTTTGAATGCTTGCCCTTTCGTATTGCTGCGTTTGGCTACATGTATTTGGGTTTGTTTGTTTTTTAATTTTCTTGCAATACATGCTCTGCCGCCCAGATTCTGTCACCAACGCAGAATGGAATAATTTATGAAATATTTGATAGAAAATTTTTTATTTAGAGTTGCTTAAAAATGTTGTTATTATGTCTGTATCATTTCTTATTTAGTTCCTCGCAACTTGATCAGTCTATGTCAAATGTGAGCCTAGTATGTTCTGCTATCTCACAAGCTTCTCCACCCAAAGAACCTCAACCAAGCCAGGCCGCCATAGCCGAAGTGCAGGTACTTTTTTTTTAGTATTCCATTGAATACGATTGTTACCGTTGGTGTTGCCCGTACATATGGCAACGCTATCGTCATCATGTTGTCATACTTTTGTGACAATTCCGTCGTGACATACAACTACGTCTGTGTTACCTTTCCCCCTGTACACTGTCGAATTCGGAAATCGATGAAGAAAATTTCTAAAGGGCATTTACTTTTTTGACATTTATGTTGACCTACTTAAACTTAAATGTTATCTCGGAACTCCAAAAATCATACATTTACTTTAGCGAACATAAAAGAGTTACCACTGCAGAGGAGAACAATATTTTTGGTTCTGAAAACAAATTAAATGCGTTCTGAAAAACACCCCTGCACTTTTAGTTGCAAAATGAGAGATTGTGTGTTGAGTATTTTTGCAGAAAATCATTTTAGTGAAGTTGGTCAATAAGTTAGTTTTATGTAAACATTGGTTAGGTCTTTAGTTTTTGCGGTTTTTTGCCTGCAGTCAGGTTCGAGACTTCCGCGTTGCATTGGTTGTACCTGTTTGCCATGCTAGTTAACTTCTTAATTGGATCCTGTTCTTTTTGAAAGAAACAATTTGCTGGTGGTGTTTAATTAGATAAGTGCAGGTAGATAAATTAGCTGGTGTATGTCACGTTAACACATTCCTGGAAATATTTCCTGAGCATCGGGAATGTTTTCAGACCAAAAGCCCTGAAAAGTTCCGTTTTCAATCAATCGTGAAAAATAAAAACCGACAAGTTGCATTGTTTTATTTCTCGTAAATTTCGAGCATCCCACACTATTTACCTTAAGCGACCAATACACAAAAGTGACCCAACACTACTTTTTGGGTACTACTGTTAGTTTTATTCCTGTAACTGAAGCCCTTGTAAGTGTTATCGCATTTTTACTTGTTAACATTCATATTATTTCATTCATTTAAACCAGTATATAAATCCAGCTATATCACTGAACAGTCTCCCTTTGTCGTTTTCGCCTCCTGTATTGTTTTCCTTATTGAATATGCATTTTGATACATCCTGGTATTTCCAATAGCCCTACCTTCTGCAGTGCGTCGTCTATAAACCGAGATTGGGATTGTTTTAAACTTCTGTACCGTCTGCGTTTTCCTCCTTTGGCAAGAATATGCCCTCTGCGAATTGCCAACGTACTGGAACCGATTTCTGTTTCCACATTTCCTTTAATAACAAAGATTGGTTTCACAGAAAGAACATTTTTGGACTTTGTAGCTTACCCCTTGGTTGCTCTTTGACTGTGCTTTATTTATTAATTCCTTCATTTTCTTTGACATTAAGGCAAACAAAGGAAGTTTGTGGTGGTTTTTAATGATATTTGGAAGCTTACTATATTCTTGGGTCACTATATGATGGTCGAAGATATTCCTCTAGCTCATCTTTCTAGCAGTGCCATCTACCGCCTCACTTTTTCTTGAATAATGTTTTTGTAAACTTACATGGGTGTTTGAGAAAATTAATTTTCCCTTTGGTTTGGTTAAACACTTTTTTTTCAATGATGTTCCTGAGTTTCTTCTTTGCTTCTTCATAGAATACCTTCAAACCCCCTCACTCGTCTGCCCTAGTGTTTATCCACCGTATTCACAGTGACTTCCTGTGGCTTTTGACCCCTGATATTTCCTCTTGACTTATTGATTTCCATCCTTTTCTCAATTTAGCCACCCTGCTTCCCTTTGTTCAATAGCAAATCGTTTGGTTCCTTCGTCATATATTACCATTGGTAAAAGCTCTTACTTTTCCTGCACAGTTATTTTGTGTCATTTTGTAATTGCCTTGTCAAAGGTCCTTTATTTTGATTCCCCATTAGCTTTTGTCTGCTTTGATTTAGGCTTCCTATCGTCTCTCTAATCTGTCATGTTTGATGCAACTGTAGCATAAATTTCTCTGTGGTTTGTTTCATGGGATATTCCTGTATTGGTCTCACGATCTAAAGACCTGCATTGCTGTGCCTTACATGCTCGTTTGCATACCACCTTTCCTTGGTTTATTTTTAATCCTCCATAGCACGCAAATATTTTATTGTGACATTTTTATTCCTCTTTATCGTTATCCGCTTCCGATCTTTGATCTAATTCTGTTACTTGTCATACCTAATCTATTATTATCCTCCTCCCTCTCCCGACGATTGTAATGTCATTTTTCTCTTTGTGGACTTGTTGCATAAAATATCAGAGTCTGGGCAGCAGACTCTTTGACTCGATGTGGTCACCACCTCCGTCAACCGTATTCATTTTGTTACGTACTGCTCTGAGTTGTCGACCAGAAGACAATTCCATACTTGCCCAAAAAGAAGAAACAGATTGCTGCTTACCATTAATCAGCTCCGGCATTGCATCTACGCCATTAAACTCATCAGGAAAAGCCAGAGCACTCAATTTAGGCCCCACTTCGTGGCGCTTCCTTGGAATAATGTTAACTGGAACAGATGAAACTATAATACAACATTTTGTATTAATTTTGCTTTGGATCTTGTTTGAAAAATATGTTTTTTTCAAGCCGGTAAAGGAGTACAGGTATGCGGATATGGATCATGTGTTTGTTGTCTGTAGCAAGACTCCGGATGGCTAAGGCTCTATAATAATAATCACTCCCCACCACCACACCCACCACAACAACACACACACCC
>RDPX01000048.1:2326215-2367753 GCA_003991215.1 Morbakka virulenta
AAATAAAAAACCCCCCCCCCCCCCCCCCAACACACACACACATACACACAATCAATCATCTGGTACCAGTATTTTTTGTCCAATTGTCACTAATTTTAGAATAACACTTTCACCCGAGACCCACAAAGCGAGGATCTACACATCACTTCTTTGCACTTGTTCTTGTTTTGAAAAATCTTGCCAAATTTTCCCCCTAAACGATAGATTCGCTCTGTCAAATGAAAATTGAACAAGATTTTTATCTTTAATCTTGTTTTCGCTAACTTACACGTCACAGGGAGTTAGTTCCATGTTTGAGAGTATCTCCCTCTAAAACTCTAAACATTTGTTTAAAATTGTTTAGAAGTCTTTTTAAGTCAGGTAATTACTAACACAAAAATTGCATATAGCATTTCGTTTATTGTTTTTAGTTTTAGGCGTTTTCTTTAACGGACTCGCTCATCAAAGTTATGAATTAAACTGTCTTATTTCCATTTTTTGTGGACCTTTTTTATGATTCGTCCATTTGAGACAGGCAGGGCTTTATTTGTAAAGCGATCGGTGCTTCATTATTTTTGTTTTGATTTGTTAAATAAATATGCCAAGTCTTACTTACAGAAACCTATGCAGTATCATTTGGTTGTATTTTGGATCAAACCACATTTGTGCATGATTTGGGATTTCCCAGTAAATTTCGGCTACAGGTTTACATCGTCTTTGTGGGGCAGCAATGGACTAATAATTTACTGTCGTAACTAAATTCCATTACCACTATTTACACAAGATATCAAGTATTGATTTATTAATGAACTTTTTTTAAATATTTTTTATTAGACGTTAACGCCTGATTCAACAGTTGAGGAGACCAGTAGGTGGCTCCAGATTAATCGTTTTCACAAGTTCCAGAGAATATTTTCTAACTTTACTGGTAAATATTTTACCCAGATCTTTTCTTTTTTCTTATTGAGGTTCACACGTAGCATGGTAAAAGCAACTTCATTGCAGAGGTGATGGCAATTGTTTAATTTTGATTTGACGCTCAAGTTACAAGTATATGTAGTCAGTTTTACAATACGAGATATTGATAACACTGTATCTCCTTTTCGAAACAGTTTGAAAAGTATTTTTCAAATGTAAAGTATGAAATTAGAAATTATGTCAAAGAAACATCTTTGCCATTACTTTATGATATTAAAAACTTAGAAGGCTCAAAATTACAAGAACTTTTAACTGATCAGAGGCCTATCAGAGAAAATTACAATTCCATCCTCTCAGATAGCACAGCTAGTCTTCCTGATCTTGTTCGAATCCCATTAAAATAATTGGTTGAAGAAACTGCGTTGTCAAGAGAATAATTATCACTACCATTGTCAGTTCCAGGCACATTTGGATTCACGATAATGTCATCATCTAGTGCTGGAATATCAAGAATGATCGGACCGGAAGTCGGAATCAAGTGACGTCGCTTTCTACGTATAACCCCTTTTGATGTTTCCACGCAATACGAACGTGGTGTATTATCGGTTTCCACAACTTCGCCGCGAGTTTGAAAGTCTTTGATCCATACGCGATCACCTGGTTTCAGTTACTGTAGATTTGTTGTTCGACGACACTTATCGTAGTTAAACTTTTGCATGTCTGACGCAACGGTTTCTTTTGAACGGATTTCCTTCATGTACTGCAATTTCGGTACTAGAAGATAGGATTTTACTGGAAACTTTGTTTTAATTCGGCGGCCCATGCAGAGTTCCACAGGGCTATATCCGTGCTGCAAAGGTGTTGATTGATAAGACATCAGTGCGACGTAAGGATCAGGATTTTTGCGTAAAAGTTTTTTAATTGTTTGCACAGCACGTTCTGCTTCTCCATTACTTTGGGGGATATTTCGGGCTACTGGTCATATGTTTAAACCCATATTCATTCGGAAATTGCTTAAAAAGGTCCGACGCGTATTGCGATCTGTTGTCCAAAAAAGAACTACGATTCCGTGGCGACTAAATATTGACTATTGACTTTTGGATTTCATTTGAATTTCGTTTGGAATTACGGTTACATGTATGTCAGCTACAGTGTCGATTTTTAATTTCAGGCGTGTATCCTGTAATTTAACATTCACAAACCATGGACCGGAATCACTTGATTTAGATCCGGTTTAGCCCAGGAATTCTGTTTGTAGATATACAAGCTCCTCGTAATTTGATTCATAATGATCTGAAGCAACTTCTCCAATTTTGGATGAACAACATTGCACAAAATTTCACCGTTTTTTACATTTACTACACCTTTTATCCTTTGCTTGGTATCTATCTCGACGATGATCTGGAGAATAGGCACACCGACTACATGTGGTCCTCTGTTGTGGCAGTTGTGTAGAGTTCCGTATCCACAATGTACTGCCGATATAATGATGTGATGAAAGTGTCAACTGAGTCACCTTCGCTATGTTTCCGAAGACTGATTTTTGCTGCCTCGTAAATATTGTTTCGCCTAACAGTGAAGTAATCGTCGTTTTGTTTCCACTGTGTTGTAATCTGTAAGTTTTGTTGCCACTGTGTTGTAATTTGTATGAATACAGGCCGCCATTTAAGGCGGCCTGTATCCGTACAAAATCTCATTGTGCGGTTGTGCTTGTGAGGTTGGAGATATTCTGATGTGCAGACTATCTTTTTTAACCAAATGTAATAGGGTTAAACAAAACGTATGTTTTGCCTCCATTAATGCTGTATCAAATTACACTTGAACATTTGCCCTTTTCGTTTTACTTGTTGCCTTTCTTGCACTTGATATTGTGTTGTATGCTAGTGATTTTTTTATTTACCTTGAAATTTTTGCCCATCTTTAGGAGCTGACCTTTTAAGAGCAAGTCGCAGCGATCTTATTCAGCTTTGCGGACCAGCGGATGGAATACGGTTAAAAAATGCCCTTCAAACCAGGTATGTTGGTAACTAGTGTTGGTAACACCCGTAGGTATAGAAAATCCACGTCCTAGTTTATCAATCAAAATTTGTTCAGGTTTATAAGTAAGCAAATCAACACGGCTAGGTATTTTATGTATGATTTGAGTTTACGCCGCAAGGCTGTTGGTTGTTGTTATCGATTATTTTCCGCATGTCTGATTCTTACACCGGTAATGCGACGTATCATACGTCGCATTACCGGTATCAATCAACACTTTTGCAGAATGAATATAGCCCTGTGGACCTCTGCATGGGGCCACCGTATTAGAGCAAAGTTACCAGTAAAACCCGATCTTTCGTACCGAAGTAGCCCTATGTGAAGAAAATCTGTTAAAAAGAAACTGCTGCGGCAGTCAAACAAAAGTTTAACTACGATAAGCGTCGTCAAGCAAAAGTGACACTTGGCCCTTGTTATATTTACACCGGCAAAAGTTGGGTACTTATGCTGGAAAGTACCATTTTGTAATAGATGACTGGCCCCACACTTATTTTTTTTCACTATATTTTCTCCCTAACAAAATCATATGGTGAACATTAATCACAGCATCTTAACTTTGCAGTCGTTAGCAAGTAGAGGGTAAGTTGCAATTTGGATACTGGATACCTCATAATGTGCTGGATGTAAGCGGACTCACTTTGGTTCATCAAGAATAAAAAGAGTTTTTAAAAGTCGTTCATTACCAGAATTGTGAGATTTCTTTATGCTTTCTGGTCTTTAGCAGAATCCGTCATTATGTGACCTTTTATGACTTTCTCCTATCTGTACGTTGTTTATAAAAATAAGGGGTTTGACAACGTTATCAAAATGACCTTGCTTGCAGAGTGAGTCGTTCTGAGATATTTCATGGTTAAAGAATTGGTGTCAAACAACCTTGGAGTTGATTTCCTGGTTCCAGTCACAGAAGAATATTTAATCTTTAAGAATAATGATCATTCCCTAGGGTTTGATTGTTGGTAGATAATTGTAAGAGCAGCATTCTCTGCAAGAGTGGTTCTTTTCAACATTCATGATTTCATGGACTCAGTGGTAGGTATTGATGTAGCATATATATCATGTCGTGAGTCGTAAGCTTTTTCTGAGCTACTTATCGCTAGATATTTCTCCCATCATTAGACTACTGAAGTAATTAAGCATAGCTATTTTGTACTTCGTAATTGCGAACGTGCTTGGTGACAGGGATCAAGCAGTGGCACCATACCTATCTTGCGTTTGTTGTGTTTCTTTTCGATAATGCTGAAAGCCATATTTCTGGAAGAGTGAAAGATATACTGTTGATGTAATTGCTGTGCTGTAAGGAATGAATAGTTTCTTTTATTTTTCTTGTTGTAGTTTTTATTGCCTGGTCCAGAGTCTTTTTTCCCCAGCCAAAGGTGCGATCTTTTGTTCAGGATTGCCCCGCAATTTCATGGCTTTTGGTGTTGCCTTTTTGAACAGCTTTCTTATGTTCTTTTTCTTTTTGACCCAAGGATAGCTTTGATTCTCCAATGTAGAGGGCAGGACAGTCCTTACAATGTAGTCTGTAAACCATATTGTTTCTCTCTTCAAGTTGAACTGGATCCTTTGGCTTTCAAAGTATCATCCTAAGGGTAGATGTTGTGAAAAATGAACACATGATATTATGCTATTGGAGGGTTCGTCTTAGCTGTTTACTGATGCCTAACTTTTCGTAATGCTCCCCGGACATCCCTAGTATGGTATCCATTAGATAAGAGACCCTTTTCAAGGTGTTTTTGTTCTTGTCTGCGGTGGTACTGGTTTGATATAATGTGTCTTGCCCGTCCAAACAGAGTAATGGTAATACTACCACGCACTAATCTCATCTGTTAATGATACTCACAGGCAAAGATTACTCTCCACAAGGGAAAGACACCAAAAGAAATATGCGTACCTGACACGAAAACCTCCTAAACTGCCAAACCACGAAAGCAAGTCTGAATGGGTTGTCAATTATAGGGAGATTTTATGTTAACTGGATGGTCGTGCAGCTGATACTAATTGAAATCTAAACAGAATGTTTATGTTTTGGTTAATTTCAAAGGAGTTCTCTCCAAACAGCTCAACCTTGGCTCGAACCTTGTTTGAGTAGACATTTTGACCCATTGACTTTTTATTAACTCGTGCTAATTCGCTAAAGCAATGAGCCGTTAGCTGGTTCTCTCTCTCTCTCTCTAGGTGCCATATTCATTCCAGACGTTGGCAATCATGGTTTTCCACAGATTCCTATTTCTCATCATATGTAGCAGATCTCCAGATTTTACGTTTTCCTTCTCACTTGCTGATATACACTTTTCAATATGGCACTTGAGACTTCCCAAGTATGTTAATCTTTGTTATCCTCGGTTCTTTTGCCTTCAATACGACCTGTAAGGGTAAGGTTTTCTAGTCCTTCCTTTGTCATATGACCCATAAACTTCATCTGCCTTTCACGGATTGTTTTTATCAGACACCTTTGTGCTCCAGCTTTCCTCAAAACTTCCTCATGTGTTTGATGGTCTACAAATGATATTCTTATCATTCTCCTGCAAAACCACATTTCAACAGCTTCTAGTCTCTTTTGCAATGATGGTGATATCGTCCAGCACTCACAACCATCAGCTGGTTAACAAACGGAAAAATACCACCGCTTGTAATATATGATAAAAACTATGCGATGACTCTAAATAGGGTGAATAAAAATATGCAGAATTTAAAAGGTTTTTTGGGCTTTGTTATTGGATGTGAGGAATACAAGATATTGAAAATACAATCGTCTTGTCTCAATCACTCCGATATCAACTCAAAGAGTTTTCAGTGTGTGGACAAGCACGAATGGTTAACCGGGGAGTGATAGTCTTCGTATTTTCCTTCATTCAGATGACAGTGTTACTATTTAATAATGCTAGTGTTAGAAGACATATTTCATAGTCATTCATATAATATCTTATAATTATTACTCGCACTTCCACACAGCAATATATATATATATATATATATATATATATATATATATATATATACCGGGTATATATTATAGCGACTTTGTGCATTTTACCACTTTTAGGCATTTACCATTGTTAGGCCTGACATATATAATATAGTATATTACAGTACAAAATTCATACGTATGGTTGTGTACGTGCAAACGCCAGTTCATCTTGTTAAATAAGAGCATTAAAATTTTTTGCAAATGTTTATTTACAAAATCAACCTTCGAAAATAGGTGAAAAACCTGATATTTAGCTTTTGAAACAACTAGTATTGCAAAAATTGACAAGTTGAATGAGTTTCAGTCCTTAGGAAATTACATTTATGTTACGGACTGACAAAATCAAACAGTTTTTTTTCGATGCATCCGAAAAGCTTGTGAAAAAGTAACTTTATATAACTACCACTTTGAAATGCCAGGAAATTTCAGTATCTTCACCTTATAATTTGAATGAGAACTATTTCTGAAGATGCATCTTTATTCAATGAGCAAATAGCTACTGTGTACAGCAAATGGAATTTTTTGTTTGATAAATTAATGTTTGGGTTTTTTGTCAATCAAAAGTAAAGACGTGTCTGTTAGAAGCTGACGTCTTTGATCGGAGCAAAAATAGAAATTAAGTACCGTGATAAGAAACAAAAAAAGAAAGACGTTTTTGGGGTTGGTTTCCTTTGAAGAACAATAAAGATGGGACTGAAAACGAATAACACCCAAGATTGAAGATGATCTTGACGTCTCATCAAATAATTGTAAGAGCAGCATCAAAAACTCAGAAGCCACAAAAAGAGACCTGGATCAGAAAAAATTGTGGTCAAATGTATTCAAAGGGGTTTACAGAACGACTCAACTCTAGAATCGTGATAAATGATGGTAATGGCAATTATGATAGTGATGGCAGTGGTGATGATGATAATAATAGTAATAGTAATGACCATGTTTAACAGAAAAATCTTAAAGAGGTATATAATTTCAGAATTATTGCTTATGATACCGAACAATTAAATTAGCTTGTTATGTAAAAGGGGCAGTTGTTAATTGGAGGTGTACACGAGATGTATTGCGAGGTCATTTAATCCCTCCACGGCGTTACGGTAAAATTATACTCGTTTGGATAAATTACCGTAATATTAAGTTACAGAGCTTAGAAAAGAGTAAAAAAGCAGCAATGAAAAGTGGCATTGCTGTATCAAATGTCGTTGGAGTTCTCGACTGTGCTGCAGCAATGTTTTAGAAATAAACGCAGCCCAGGTAGAAAATGACGTACTGGAAGACTCGTAATTTTAAGGCCTTAATTACCATTGGTGAGTCACGTTGGCTCTGTGAGACAGTAGGCAACTGTAAGTTAACTCAATTACCCTCGAATTCCTAACCTGTTTAGTAGAAAAACATGACTTTTTTCTCGCGAATAATTCTTTAATAGAAAGAGAGCCATATATATTATATATATTGATTAAATATGAAATATAACAAACTGTGATGAACAGTTTGGTTTTTCGAGTAATAAACATTCTGACGTATGGTTAAATCAAAATGTAATATGAATTTAAATCTTCATTTCAATTAAAGAGCAGCTCGCCCTCTTTTGACAATGTATATATCACCAGAATGGCTATGCAGTAACTCCGGAATGAAAGAATACCATGCCATGTTTCTCGAACACCTGACGCTTGTAGAGCTACGGAAGAAACTAGCACTAAAATGTGGACTTGACCTGGACAGTATAACGGCAATATATAAGTAAGTAAAGGCCGCTTACTATATATCATTTATTTCAGCCAAAGCTCTTAGCTACCGTTTTTGAAACAGTTTAATGTATAACAGCTGAACATTAATCACTATTTGGTTTATTTGATTTGAAATGTTATCTTATTTCACAGTTGTAATTAACAGGCTGTTGCTACTATCATTAAAAGAGACCATGGTGAAATAACTCTTCGTCTGTTAAATTTCAAAGTCTTTTTGTAATCGAATTGGGACCTCTTGGTTACGGTGCATCTGCACTAACCGTTAAGCCACAACGCCTCCATTAAATTTGGAACGTTTCACGAATTTGCATGTCATTCTTGTGCAGGGGGGCATGCTAATCTTCTCTGTATCGTTCTACTTTTAGTAATGTGTTACAGAAGTAACAAATATACGTTATAAATCTCTCATTAAGTACTAGTTTGCTTCCAGAATAGGGAAAACTGCAAGCATAGTTTTCCTCCATAATTGTGATGCCACATATTACCAATCGCATCAAAATTAGTAGAGAAAGGTGCCCATAAGAGACACGTTGACTATTTGGAAGAGCAGTTTGGGTTTCATAGAAAGAGACCAACCGAACTCACAGTAACTTCCAATAGAGACATGCATACAAATTTGAGTCTTGGACCTTTTGAAAATGAATTTTGATTAGAAAGTTTACAATTTTTTCCCATTTTCTGAATTCCAAAATCTCTCATTTCGGGCATCTTATATAAATACACATGTGCTGTGTGAAACCAAAGCTAAATTGGCTAGACGAGGGGATACGGGGGGAAACGGCAAAAGGAGCATATACATATCTTGGGCCTTACCGATAAACGTTTAAGTAGAATGTAGGTATTTTCCCCAGTACAGTATGTAAGATCAACTTCATGTATACTCACATAAATTTCTCGTTACCAATTTTCTATCATTGGACGTGAAAAGAGCCAGTACACGCCTCAGATTAAAGGAAGTATTTTTAATGGCAGGTCAGAATCACAATTGAACAATAACACAGTAAGCGTCCCTTTGGAACTATTCATACCATGGCTTGGCCATAACATGAATAATTTAATGATGTCTATTGTTATGTCTCTGTATTATATTAGATGATGTTTGTTTATAGTAAATCATTTTGGGTAAGAGGACTCAAGTAAAGTCGGAGTGTTCAAAAATATTAATTGGTAGATATTTTAAACAAAGTGTCTTTTGTGAATCATCTTACCATTAACAAACAAAATAAATATTATATTCTAGTGTTATTATTATTCTTTTCAATGCTTAATTAAATACATACTACCAGTACCAGGTGTCATAATCCTGCTGGACGTAGGCTACCACGGTTTTCTCACACATGTCATTCTCTCATCATTTTGATCATCTGAACAACTGGCTATCACCCATCAGTTATCTTCACCAGTCCATCCATGTATTCTACACTTGGTCTTCCTCGTCCTCTCCGCCCCTCAATCTTCCCTCTAAGCCATAGCTCTTCCAGTTGTCCAGAAAACCTTCAACATTCTTCACCGACATCACATCTCCATAGCTTCATGGCTTTTTTCATCATCCTTCTGAATAGTCTATATGTCGCACCCGTAGAGCAGTACGAACCACAAAAAACATTTCACAAATCCCACTCTTGTTGACATTGCAACCTTGCTGTTTCTTACCATTCCTCTTGCTATTGTGAATGAGTTCTTCGTTAAAATTATCCTCGTCCTTATATCACTCTCACATCGTCCATCACTTGTGACTAGACATCCCAGATAAATGAAATTTTCTGTTTGCTTCACAGTCTTGTTGTTAACTATTTTGTAATACGAGGTGGTTCCTTCCTGGAAAACACCATAAATTCTGTCTTTTCTTCATTAATTTTTAATCCTCTCAATACTTGTTTGTTCTAGGGTACTAATCAGGTTTTGCAGCTTTTCCTCGGAATCTACTTTCAGAACCGTATCGTCAGCGTGTCCGATATTATGAAAACTGACTCCAACTTTATTGCCTTCAGGCTTACTGATATCTCTCCTAATTATTTCGCTATAATAATTAAATACATCCGGTGACAGAACACATCCTTGACGCACTCCACGCTTAATTTTTTTGAAATCTGATTCTGTTTCACCAATTCTCACATTTGCCCACTGTCTCCAGTATGAATTTCTGACCAATCTTAAAATCTTACTGTCAATACCTAATGTCTTAAGCATATCAAGCTTCAAATGTTGCACTTATGAAATGCCTTTTCATAGTCTACAAATCACAGATAAAGCGCTTTCTGCATCACTCTCTCCATTAATATTCTTAGTGAAAAAACTCCATTTGTTGTACCTTTACTTTTCACGAAACCGAACTGCTCCATACTAACGTCTGGTCTTATTCTACTTCTAAGCCTGTTTATATTACTTTTAGTATTACGTTACAAATCTGGTTCATGATGCCAATCGTTCTGTATCTATTGCACTCTATTGCCCCAGGTGTCTTAAGTATAGTAATAAATGTTGAGTTGTACATCTGCGCAACGACGTCACCTGTGTCATATATTTTGTTTGCCAGTTGAGTTACAACGTCAATTTCAAACTCATCCAGAGCCCGAAGCATCTCCACAGCTACACCATCATCTGCAACTGACTTACTTTTTTTACCATTTATTGCTACCCTTATTTCGTTCTTGGTTATGTACATTCCTTCATCATCAAAATCTAGGTTTCTATCCTCCTCCGCCCGGTTGTCGTCAAATAGTTCTTTGATGTGTTCCCCCCAACTACCTCTCACTCACTCTGGTTCCATCACAACTGTACCACCTGCTTGTTTAATTGCCTTACCCGTGATTTATCTTTTGTTATGTTTTAATTGCTTCACCTTTTCATATTCGCTGTTGTCATCTCATATTCATATTTTCACTGTCCGTAAATCTATCGTTCATCCATTTTTATTTTCTTCTACACATTTCCTTTGTATTAACCTGTTGATCTCTCTATATTTCATTACATTACTCCTCTTGTATTGTTTTCTTTCTGCCATTAGCTGTAATCTACGATCAGTCATCCGTGGCTGTTTTGCTTCTATTCTAACTTCTGATACGATTTCATTTCCATATTCTACAGGTTACGCCAACTTCTCCCATAATAATGCTGAATTCTCATCNATCTTTTGTTATGTTTTAATTGCTTCACCTTTTCATATTCGCTGTTGTCATCTCATATTCATATTTTCACTGTCCGTAAATCTATCGTTCATCCATTTTTATTTTCTTCTACACATTTCCTTTGTATTAACCTGTTGATCTCTCTATATTTCATTACATTACTCCTCTTGTATTGTTTTCTTTCTGCCATTAGCTGTAATCTACGATCAGTCATCCGTGGCTGTTTTGCTTCTATTCTAACTTCTGATACGATTTCATTTCCATATTCTACAGGTGACGCCAACTTCTCCCATAATAATGCTGAATTCTCATCTTCCACTACATCAGTTAATATCTGAAATATGTTCCTTACTTGAGCATTATACTGCTCCTTTAATTTTGTTTTCTCAAAGAACACTCAGCTGTTGTCTTGGTGTTCTTTGCTTCTGCTTCATCTTTTTAAGCTTTACCCTTGTCATAGCCATCACGGGATGGTCACTACCACAGTCAGCTTCCGTCTAAGTTCTTGTCTGCTTCACATTTAAATTTCACCGGAAGAACTCTATCCGATACAGCCCAATATCCAAGAATATACGATTTAAGGTGCTTGTCCACCTTCACTCCCACATCTCTATGTACAGAGTCACCACCCGAATAGATGAAGGCACCAGCACGCGGGCACCTAACCTTTCTGAAACCCAATAGGCTCAGTTTTCGTCTTTTCATTTCCTGTTCTACGTTCTGCCTGGTACATAGTCCTAACGCTTCACGTTGCCAGGTTGATCTTCTTCGACATCCTGTGTGTTTGGGAGAGTGGGGCAGTCGCATGATGACGATCGAAGGACACCTGCTTCCCACCATTAATCATACAACTGAGTGAGGGAGTCTGCCGTTCAGCAGCACGACTCTCATTGAAACCGTTTTATTCATGGTTACATGGTTAACATGAATAAAACGAACAAATCCATTCTTGAGTTTGTACATGGTGAGGTCCCCAGTTCTCTTCCACGTCGTATTAAAAGTACGGATCTTGCCTTTGGCTAAAAAGGCTTCCTGCAAGGCAGCAGATCGTGTCTACTCATTAGTGCCTCCCAAATCCAGGTCCCCGCAGGTTGCAGATGGCTTGGCAGCTCCCCAAGCAAAGATTTGCTTGGATTAGGCCCTCCCACCCCGCCCAGGTTACATAGACTTTTATGTTGGTGAATGCCAGCTCCCAACATGCAGGGAGTAAATTAATCAGATGAAATTTAACTACCAAATTTTGCTAGTTAACATAGAAAACCAAAAATACATTAATTAATCATTTTCCAAATGACAATACGAACAATATTTTCATTGCCCATTAACGCCGTCCTTTGCATTTCATTTGCAGTTTTGTTCCCAAGGTCATGTTTTTCAAACATCTTTTTCAGGACCAATCCTTAACTCTTTCCACCTCCTTGCCCACCGATCATCACTGCAATATTGTAATCAGGACTCCTCTCTCTTGTTTTGAACGCCAATTGTCTAAATTTGATTAATTTTTCCATTCGCTTCGCATCAATATTCTGTTGCTGCGGGGACGCCATACTAGATATGAACATATTTATTTCTTGCTTCATTTCAAGGAACAAATCCGGTCGTTTGAAGGATGAGGTGGAACTCAACGCCCCACACCAGCTTTACCCTGTCATTCAAGAGTATTTTTTGTCTCATCCCTGTTCATACCAAACAATGTCTTGGGCAGTTAAATTGTACCCCTTTGCCCATGCCACCGCTAGAATTACCAGGGGCTCGGTTGTTTCTGGATAAATATTCACTTTTAGCTAGCTTTTGACTTCCAGCTACTAGTCACTGTTTCACAATACTGGAAACACTCTTCATCTCTAGTCATCATCTCGTCCTCGTATTTCTTCCCAAGATCTTGTCACAACCATCTGCTCCAACATCTTCATAACAGCTGCTGTCTTTCTCGGATTCAGGTTCTGGGATAACCACAAATGACATTTCTGTTCTCAGTCTTTACAAACTCTCCTTTGCTGTTTTTTGTTTTTTTGCTTCTTAGCTCAATATTCTTCTAGCTTTAACACCGTCTTTCGGCATGCTTTTCAACTCCAATGATTTCATTCTCTTTTCCAGGTCCTGCAGCCCTTCACCTCTCACCACTTTGCCACATCAGAATACTATTATAGTAGACTTTGCTACTCTGAAGCACGCTCCACTGCCAACGCTTGCCTGTATAATAATGTCGTTCTCGTCATTAAGAGTTTAGTGGTTTTCATGATACTGCTTTAGGTCATCTACAATCAGGCTATGAGTATACACTGATGGCTCTACTTCCAGGCGGTCCCATTCTGTAGCCTTTACTTTGTTGCAAAAGTAAACATACTGGTATTTCCAAGATACAAAAGCCACCTGTTATAAAGCTGCCCCCTTGCAGGAACCCGCAGGAGATGCCCACCAATCTACTTTCCCCTTTACTCCACATCTCTAGTCTTGTTTTCAACTTTTCCATTAACAGCGATATCAGTGTTATCGCTTCTTTTGATATGCCGATCCAGTGGTTAACTCTCAACATCCAATCATGGTGTACTTTGTCATAGTCAATATACATAATCGTTATTTTGAATAAATAATTGGAAGATCAAATAACTAAGAATAAGCCCTTTAATCGTGTAAACTGTCTTTGAAAGAAAACATTTCTCTTTATACCCTTAAAACGTTTAGGGTTTTTTACATAGACGCTGCATTTAATAACGGCATTAACTGGGGTAGCTACAGTATATATGTTGAAAACTGAGTGTCTAACTTGTCAGCCCTTCTATTAGCTTTGTTTTTGCTTATCTTCATTGATGTTATGAATTCCCTGCAATTATTACCTTATCTGTATACAAATATTCATGCATCATTACTTAATTGACAACGTCCTGAAAATACCAGAAGTATGAAAAAGTATCAAATTCAATATGCTGTAATTGTGGTTTCATTTTGATTCATTTCTTCGCTTTGCATTGCAGACAGGGGCCAACAGGTATCCTAATATTAGTGGATGATGAGGTATGAGTGCGAACCATTGTATAACCATTTTTTTATCAGTACGTTTATTAATTGTTTGGTCAGGTTTTCTCTTTTTAATTGACATACGTTTAGAGGAAGGCACTGAGTGTAGATGTGTTTATTTTTCTCAAGAGTAAATGGGTGCAGCTATTATATATATATGGAAAGATCAGTTTCATTACTTAAGGAATAAAGATTATTTTGAATTTTGCACAGTATATTACCATGACCATGTGTCATAATGAATTTCAATTAAGTATGAAAGTTAAGTCACAGTAAATACATACGCCCTTGCTACCACTCGCAAACTATAGTTTCATGATAGAATGATAGGTTTTCTACAACAGTTCCATCTGTTTATTCCGTCAGCCTCGCCCCCTCTGTTAGTTTGTACATTACTGTTTGGTCTTTGCTTCATTGTCTATTCTAGGATTGTTTTCCTACCTTTTTTAATATAATAACAAATGCCACGAGATTATAAATTACAGTAAAGTAAAGTAGAATAAAAATTATCACGGAGGTAAATTTAGTCGCTTGCTATAACAAGAAATTTTAGCTATACTATACTCATTACTATACTCATCAGGACTTCAATAAGACTCATGTCACTGACATGAATGTCACAAGATGACCTCCCTTGTTTCAAGCGTAGTACGATTAAAATTGATCTTGATTTTTTTCGTCAGAAATTTTGCCGCTGTCATATATTTAATTTATTAATATTGACACCCTAATTCCATACTCATCGAAAGTGTGGCTGGTGGCAATGACTAACACAGCGTCGCCATATTTTTTATTTATTTCTGTTCTTTTTTGTTATACCAGCGCTTATAATATTTTATAATATTATTATCAATATATAGCACGTTCGAGTCCAGTTTAGTGTTCTTGTGCCTTTCACTTTTCTACATTACTTTCGATTTTATGTTTCCGATTCCTTAAATATATTTCGAGGATCTCGGGGATATGAGTTGATCACTGACCATTAAGTAATTTGCAGGTATATACATACCATACTGCTGCTATTTAATCTTTAATTAGAACCAACGTTCTATTCAAAAATCTGATACATCTGTCCGAAGGGGAAATGTTTGCTCCAGTGAGGACTTGGATCTGTCTTTACATATGTTGAAGATTTAGTGATCAAAGATTTTGACTTTCCATGCAAATAACACTTAGATTTTTTTCTCTCCGTCAAGTCTTCTTCGGCTTTTTCGTGTCACGGAGAGTACGACATTCGACTTGGGCGTCCAGACAGATTTTTTTCAGTGTAGAAAGTCTCGTCTTTAATTTGCATACCTCTGGGTTATGATATACTGTCGTGATATCTGCCTAGATAACTCTTGTTAAGCATGACATTACAAAATAGATAGCTGGTGGTATAACAGTCAGGTTCAAAACACGGCCTTTTTTAGACCTAAACCCATGGGCGCCGCTGATGATTTCTTGAAATACACATTGGCAGTCATTTTGATTGCTTACCTTGCATTGATTCTTGTGTATTTCTTATCTTGTATTTTGAACCAATAGCCCTTATTTACCTACTACTCTACCCCTCTGTCTTCCTACCTACGTTAGCACTGTATGCTTTAAGATTGGCCATGCTTCTTTCTGCTTTTAGTGCCTATAGCAGAATGAAAGTAATATGATGTAATGTTCTTGTTAACTTGGCAAGCTTACCTCTGTAGGACAACCCAATAACCAACAAAAGAAATTCCATGGATAAAATAAATGTTAATCCGAAAATATGCACCTTTATTGACTCAAAATTCAAGCGAAGAAAACACAGCAAATTATTAAAGATCAAATTTTCGATTTTATTACAAAACAAAATTATCATCAGGCCGGTAAAAGAGTAAACTACAAATAAACTATTTTTGTCGTTAAAAAGCAATTAAAATATGTAATATCAAATGTCAGATCAAATGTCGTTCTGTTCGAAAAAGAGAAGCAATAAAAGACTTAAAAACAACTGAAGATCCCTCAAGGCATTGACAGCATTGTTTAACAAAGGTCATTTTTCGATTATGCGGAGAGTGCCTATGAATATGAGAACGTTACATTTTGTGGAATGGACTATTATTCGCGTGTTTTGGCGAATTAAATCGAGTTCTCTGTCATCATGGTCCAGAATTCTTCGTATCAGTTGGACAGACAGGTTAGTAATGAGGCGGTATTGCAAAAGATCAACTGCGAAAATCGTTTGTTGAACACAATACAAGCACATCAGCTATCTTTCATAGGTTACCCTTGAAAAAACTCTTCTTACGGGCATGGTCATTCCAAAGAGAGGCAGAGGCAGACCAAAAACTAGAGTGATAACAATGACAGAAGCAACGAGAGTTGCCCAAGACCGGAACATCTGTAGAAGAGGGCCACGGGTGCTCGAAATTGACCTATCCGTTCCTGATGATGAAGGTCAAAACGCAGAGATCTTATTGGGTGTGTACGTATTTTAGTATATGCTTGGAGCTAATCAGATTCTGCTTTGAGAAAATGTTAAAAGTCAATAAAAACCTGGATTTAGCGTGTTTAAAGCCAATTAATTTCTATATCCAGTGAATGTTTGGAGCCACTGAAGTTCAATATTCAAAATGCCTGGAGCATATAAACTTCTGTATCAAGAGAATATTAGAAGTCAACCAAACTGTACAAAGAGTTCAACATTCTTTGGTCGACGACAAAGAAAATGTACGACGTCTAAGTGTTTCTTTGAGGGCTTTTCAATGCATGTTCGATTTCTTTGATACATTTAAAATGTTTTCCTATTTTTTGGTGGACTTGGGTGAAATTCCCTTATTCTAATGAGACAAATGATTTTGAAATACAATACATTTTTTCTGGAGAAGCAATTTGCAGTGATAGACTGCCTGTTTTTAAACCTTTTCATCTGTTTGGATTTCATCCTGCACAATATTTTCTTGGCCCCATTTCTCATTCAAGAGGCAGACCAGAATTAATTGGTTTATTTTCATGTTTCCCTTTCAGGTCGTTAGGAATTTTATGGACGAAGCTTACCATGACATCCAAATTATGCAGGGTACCCTTTTTTTTGTTTTTGTATATTGCTGTGATTTATGTTGTATACTTTTCGTTTGTATATATAAAAGATGGTTGGGAAAATAGATTTCTACAGTCTGAGGTCATTTGGTATTTTGAGGGGGAGTGAATGCACTGAATAAGAAATCATGTAAATAAAGACCAATATTTATTCAACCTCCATTACTCGAAATCTTGAATAATGACGATATGTAAAATACAATATTTATTTACTTTCTCATCGCACACTAACCATTTTTTTGACTTTTTCTTCAACAGTATTCTTGCTCGTCTTAAATACAAAAGATGAAAGTTGACATTTCATTAAAATTACCTCAAGACTTCATCAAATAATATGCGATGTAGTGTCGATAAACTATTAACTACTAAAAAGAAAACAGCTCTGTGACTGTATAAAGGTAAACTATACTTTATTGTCCGTTGAACGAAAAACGACGATTATCAACGTTACAATCCGATATGCGAATACACGTTATATACCAATATGCGAATCAGTATACGAGATACCAATATGCCAGTACAGAATCTGTAAAGAATTGAAACAAAATCGAACTAATAACAATACGACTAAAACGTAACTATAACACATGTTGATTAAACGTACACATCAATAATAGAACAAATAATGAAAACCATATCCATTAAACGTAATAAACTTTGAAGAACTTTCACCTTAACATTGATAAAACGATACACCCTTTTAAAGACTAACAATATCAAACGACTTAAATTATACAGTGTAATAAAACAAAGTACTCACATCTGTGTGTCTCTATAGTATGATGCATTATATTACGTTAGCCATCAATGCATCTGTTCTNAAAATCGAACTAATAACAATACGACTAAAACGTAACTATAACACATGTTGATTAAACGTACACATCAATAATAGAACAAATAATGAAAACCATATCCATTAAACGTAATAAACTTTGAAGAACTTTCACCTTAACATTGATAAAACGATACACCCTTTTAAAGACTAACAATATCAAACGACTTAAATTATACAGTGTAATAAAACAAAGTACTCACATCTGTGTGTCTCTATAGTATGATGCATTATATTACGTTAGCCATCAATGCATCTGTTCTTATCGACGACTACATCCAGAATAACGATAAAACACAGAGTTAACGCTGATCTTATGTACTTTTGTCAACCCACGTATATCTGGACCAAGATCACATTTGACAATAACAAGAACTTTTATGAACACAAACAATTCGCGGAATCTAATGACATGTTCCGGATCAATTCGGGTGAACCGGAAACTGTACACAATAATCATCAACAATTCTTAAGAATCGGAAGCGACACAATATTATAAACAGGTCACAGGAACCGGACCAAATATCAAAGTTACACATTCATTCATGATCTGTTGTTCACAATATACGAAACACTAAACTATACAAAGACGATATTATTTAGTACAAATCGACTAATTGATATTAACATATACAATTAAGACAGACAATTAAGAAACATTCAATTTCTTACATTTACATTACCCGGCTCCATAAATAACCATGGATAAAGAGGGATTATTTATCAAACATAGAAACACGTGTAAATGACAGTATAGACATATAGGGTACATACACAGCAAGGACTATGGCAACGAAGGCTGCTATTTTCATTATTTACTGATCATTTTCGACAACAATGACGATACCCATCGGCCAGTCACATCTGGCGCTCGTATCATCATTGAGAAGTACGATATGTCCGATTTTTAAATTTCGCTGTTGTCGCATCCATTTTTGTCGGCCTTGCAACAGAGGCAAGAATTCTTTTCGCCACCGAGACCAAAATATGTTGGCCAAATATTGTACTCGCCTCCATCGACGTCTCATGTAAACGTCGACCCTTTAAAAAATTACAGGGGGAGGGGACGTTATAACAGATCTACCGGTTAATATGTGATTCGTAGTGAGCGGTTGAGGGTCGGAAATGTCTCCGTTAACGGTAGTTATGGGTCGCGAGTTGATAATTGCCTCAACTTCGCAGAGCAAGGTATGGAAGGAATCTGTATCCAATCGATTTCCATATTCGGCTAGCAAACCGTTCAAAATTTTTCGAGCGCTTCTGATCATTCGTTCCCAAACGCCACCCATATGACTAGCAGCGGGAGGGTTAAATGTCCAACTGATATTATCACGAAGGAGACTTGATTGAAGCTTGTCTTGCTTCATTTCTGACAACGCTTTACGAAGTTCCTTTTCCGCTCCTACAAAGTTTGTTCCGCCATCTGACAGGACGAATTTCACGGCTCCACGGCGGGCAATGAACCTCCTGAGCACGTTCAGGAAGGTATCTAGACTCGGTATCTAGAGAGTCGGCAACTTCTAGATGAACGGCGCGACTGGTCAGGCACGTGAACAGGACGCCATATCGCTTTACGTCCTTTCGCCCTGATCTGACCATAAAAGGGCCAACATAATTAACACCCGTTCGAAAGAAGGGGGTTGTTTCCTCCACCCGGCAGGAGGGAAGGTCGGCCATCTTTTGACATAAAACTTTGCCTTGCATTTTCCTACAATTCACACAATCGAAGAGTACCTGTCGGACAGTGGATAAATCACCGATTACCCAGAACTTATTGCGCAATTCTGCAAGCACGTGGTTCCTTCCCACGTGTCCCAGATTCTCATGGGTTTCACGTATTATGAGCTTCGTAATGTGGTGTTTACGTGGCAGAACATACGGATGTTTAGCGACGTCGGGCAGAGTGGAGCGACGGGAACGTCCGCCTACTTGAATTATACCATTATCCAGAAATGGATCTAGTCTGTGCAATGAACCGTGAGCGCTATTCAGTGTATTCACCCGGCTCCGTTTGCCTTCTGATTTTTCAGGTTTTGACAGAGATGCCATTTGCTTTATTTCCTTAGCGAATACAGACTGGTGCACGTATTGCAAAATTGAACCTTCTGCATTCTCGATATCGTGCACATCAATATTCGGATCTACCTTTGCGGTTTTATCATTGTTTTGTGAACGTTTTTGCCGTACACGCTGAAGCAACAAGGATTTGACCTTAAGAACGATTGCTACGGTTCTACGTAGTTTGTACCAGCTCGAGTAACGATCTATCAGAGTTCCAATGCTATCAGAATCAGCAGGATTGATTCTTATAACAACTTGTGTCGGGATCGCCATCATCATCATTTTCGTTTTGGCTTTCGGTTGAGAACTGCTTGTTTGTAACTTCGGCGGGCCAAAGCTTCTCATCGATAGCTAGAAATTCAGGGCCTTGAATCCATCTGGAATTATGTATTAGCTGGATGGCCGTTAGACCACGTGACGCTATATCAGCAGTATTGAGTTTAGACGCAGATATGCGACAGCATCATAACCACTTGAACAAGCGTGATTCCGAAATCAGTCGGTTTGAAGCAGCGGCGCACTTGAAGTTCTCTGAGCTCGGGTAACTGTGATAGCCATTTACGCCATTGATGAGCATATTGCTCCGGAATTTCAGAACCCCATGTGAGCTCTTTCATTTTGCACAATTCCTGCAAAATTTGCTACGCTCCTAACGTTACAGAGGAAACGAACCCAAGGGGGTCATAAAGAGCAGATACCACAGATAATATACCGCGGCGTGTGAAAGGCTTTTCTCTGATCTTTATATTGAAACCGAAATTGTCACACTGGACATTCCAGACTACACCAAACGTACGCATTGCTGGAAGGGGGTCAACGTGCATTTATCGGGTTTGAAGCTCTTTCGCTCGATTTTGTTCAGGAATTTACTCGTAAGAGGCGATCGTTCAAACTGACACCTTGGAACTTTGTACTGCAATCAAGCACGACACGGATCTTTCCTGGTTTGTTGGGATTGTACACCCCGTGGTGAGGCAAATACCACACCTTTCCTTCTTCGGTTTGCGTATTCCGCGCATCAATCGGTTCTGCGTATCCATTGGAAAAGAGATTTTCCATGAACGTGCAGTAATCTCTATGATACTGCTTGTACTTGCTTAATTTCTTTAGCTGCCATTCAGCTCGTTTTAATGCCAAAATCCTGTTATTGGGCATCTTGCCTGACTGCGCACGAAAAGGCAGTGGGACTACGTATTTTCCTTCGTGAAACGTGGTATTCGATTCGACAATATCCAGGAATTTCCGATCATCCTGGGACATACCACATTCACCGGGAACGACTACAACTTTGTGATCATCGAAATCACGTTCAAATACTTGCAGTATCTCTGCTGGGGCCAGTACCTCTTTAACGTCGCAACGTTCGTGTAATGCCACCCTATTGCATGACACGTGATCTTTAGTTGACGCTATCGGAAATACAGGACCACATACAGTCCAACCATGAAGAAGACGAGTAGCAAAGGGATCCTCACCTTCCACAGGGATGACTTCAAGCGGTTCAAGGGGTTGGGGACAATTACTACCGATCAGAATTCCCACATCGGTACCTCGCATGAATTCTGGGAATTCTTTTACAATATGTCGCAAGTGCGCAAATTTGGAGATTGATTCACGACGGGGAACGTGTTGTATACCAACGGGAATTTCATCTCGATTATAGGAACGTGGCAAACTGACGGAGTTTTCACCCTTAATATCTGAAACAACAAGATCATGAACGGCGGTACTGGCGACGGAAGTGCAGCCGCTCATTGTACGTAACTGAATTTCAGTGGTACACTCACTGGCACCAAGTTGATCGAAAATTTCGTTCGAAACGAAACAACCGGCACTACCGTTATCATAAAAGCAATAAGTAATGACATATTCATCGCTTCCCTTTATCCTAACACGCACAGGTAAGATGGGATGCATAATCGAATCTTATGCATCAGCAGACGAACAGTAACTGCTCGCTTCGACTTTCTGTTGCACTTTTGTTTCCGTTGGTTTTTCAGACGCATCACGACGTTGTCTCTCAAAATTTTCCACATGAAGTGCGGTGGGGTGCTTTTTGTGGCATGTTTTGCACACAAGCCTTTTGGTACAACCCTTTGTGAAATGATCATCACCGAAACAACCGAAACACAGACGCTTTTCCTTGAAAAAAATTCGTTTTGCATCCATGCTTTTGTTCGAAAATGTTCGACAGTTATCCAACGTGTGCGCTTGTGCACAGCATGGACATTTCTCTGCACTATTCTTTGAATCCCATGACACGTTTTGGACAAAGCAATTTGCAGAGGACTTGGTTTTGGGGGTGACTGTTTGTCTTGACTTCGGTTTGTCAACTTCGTTACGCGCAGCGGAGTTGCCCGACGTATATAACGCATATACAATTAAGACAGACAATTAAGAAACATACAATTTCTTACATTTACATGCGATGTGTGCTAGTTCCACTTAAAATAACATAAATATTATATCCATCACGAATACTAGTTCCAGTCATGAGTGCATGTCTACAGTAATGACAATGATGGTGATGATGACTGTTACGATAAGAGATTAGCGTGGATGAACTTAAGTAATTGATCATAGTAATAATGAAAAGTAGAAAAATTTTATTAAGCCTTCGTTTCGCCAGATTATACTACTTTATTATTGATTTTAGGAAATTGTACTTTTCATGTCTGCAATATTTACATCTATTGGCGTACAGTAGAATGGTCTAGTCTGTCAGCCAAGACGAAGGTAAACCCAAGAGTTTTTAACTTGGGTTTTAAACTCATTTGGTCTATTATGAAGTACGCATGTTAAACATAGGGGGGTGGGGGGGAGGAAATGAAAACTGCTACTTTTTAGCTTTGGATATGGTGATAAAAGAATGTGAAAAGTATTAATGGTTTAATTTAGGAAGAAACGTGGAGGAATTAATAACAATTAGATGAATCGAGGCCACCAAGGGTAGAGGAAGACAAAGAATAAAACAGTTTGACAACATTAGAGCTTGGCTGCAACTGGACAGGAGCAGCGAAGTGATTTACAGTTGTCGTGGTAGAGAGTTGTTCAAGTCCGTGATCGCGCAAGTTATGCAGCGTGGCACCTAAAGAAGAAGAAAAAGAAGGAATATATTAAAACCAATTCATGCTCAGTTCAATTCTATTCTTGCCTTTCCTCGCTTTTCCGTTGCATAATAATAAGTGCTAAGTCATACTTTCTCGGTTAAGTTTTGCTTTCCCCACACCATTTTGCCTTGAAAAAGCACTGAACCATATTTAGGAGAGTAAGTAAGAAATTGAATGGCATTCCTCATCGACTTCATGGACGCCGCAGAAAAATTTATGCCCTGACATTTCAAGTTATATGATACCATAGATAAATTAGAAAAGAATAGACAGTTTTGCTTGCATCTGTTTTCTCGATGAGATCACGTACAGTAAACACCGCTTACTATTTATTGCCTTTGAAAACTCATGTGGTATTTTTCATCCATTTTTGGTAGATAGGAATTTATTATGCGGTAATGTCTAATTTTATTTTTTGTTGATTGATCCATTTCTTGTTATTTATTTTTAGATATGGGGAATCCTTATTGCCGACTTCTACTGAAATAATCAAGCGTCCTCCGTACCAGTTTAGTCTCCATCGATCATCAAAACAACTGGGTATACAACAGAACATACCCACCACACTGTATCTTGGTATTGCTACTGCAAAAGAATTTGCATACTGAAAAAGTCAAGTCAAGGGCAACGCATAGGGAAACGCGTGGGAAGTTAAGCTTTTCAGTGCTCTTGAATCCTTTATACGTTTTGCCTTGAACGCCCGGCACTCTCAATGCCACTTTTTCTTATTTTTTTTGTGGTAAATTTGGTTTTTTAGCCTGCAGGGTTATGTCGAAAGAAATCAAACAGGGTTGTGTTTTAGGGGTTGTTCTTGGAAAATGAAGGCGTTTAACATCTTCAAAGCAGCCTTTTGTTTTTAATAGGCTGGCTTCAAAAAGCAAGATACAAAATACACAAAAAAGTGCATTTACGAAAGTGAAGGCAATGCCATTATTTGTGCGAGATTTCGAAACACCTTAACAGTAATTTGTGATTTTATCAGCCAGGAAATGGATTTATTCCAGAAAGGTATTTTTATACCTGTAAATTGTGGATTCTTTTAAAAAATGCAAGATTTAACCACCAACGCCTCTTTTTCAAAAATACCTACGTTGCGTGCTTTGACTGGTTGAGTGGCTGTGCAAGGAATAGACTCTCTTCTGGTGGCCAGCCATGGCGAAAACACAACTTACTTTTTATTTAAAGAGATTACTACATAAAGATGTGTGCATAGATGGACAGAAATGTGGAACACCTTTTTTTGAGCTGTGCCGAGACAATCTCGTTCGTGAAAACATTTCAGTCTTCTGTAAATATACGTATTGAAAATAGTAGATACGAGTATATAGCCTTTATAAAAATAGGTTTGGGTTTCTTTCTTGATGCTTGCCGTAGTATTTTGAGTCGCATGCATGATCTTAAGTGTGTATACTATTCGCTTTTACTAAGTGCCATCGTCTAGCTAAAGATTGGTAACCATTTTTTTTGCTGCTTTGACTTTCGGGGCCATCCATTTATTACGTTCGCATTAAATTGGCCATTTTTAGACACACACACCCGGCAAGTATGTACCCCCATGCGAACATACGTTATACTTTTTTTGACCATCGAAGTTTAAAATTATTTCATTTATTTTTCTTTTATAAAAGCCCACGTACTTGAATTCGAAAAGTAAAAAATTTACGCCATGCTATTGTGAGAAATAAAAGCAATTATAATTAGACACAACTCGAATATAAACGGAAGTAATGCCATATAAAAACCAATAAACTGTAAAAACAGATAAGAATAATTGCACCTGCACACCTGTCTTTCGCGGTCACTACTTAGTGAAAACTGTGAGCAAAAAAAATTTTTAATGTGAATGTTCTCGTGAACCCCACTCCTCCCTGTTCGCTTTTTAGGATACACCCTTCCCCCGTAATAAATGGATGACCCCTTCTCTTTAGGTATACGCTCGTAAATGACTTAACCCTTAACTTATGGATGTGTACCATCACGTCATGTAAGTACCCAAATTATCGATTAGGTACATCTTTGTTTTCAGTGGTCAAGGGTTTAAGTGGAATTTTGTTTTTGGACATACAACAAACCCAGAAAACCGGCCAGTTGAGCTGAAACGGTTCCGAGAGAACAATTGACCATTCAAGCATTCAGCGTGTCAAGCTATGAAGAATATCGTTTTGGGCCTAGCTGCACCTTCCTTCGCACCCACCCTTTATGTGGTGCAATACTACTTCACGACCTGTGGATTCAAACAGCGTACTGGGGAGTAATAACATGAATCTGCATAAAATCTAAGCAAATGAATTAGGCGCTGGGAGACACAAATGACTAACAAGCTTTACTCCAAATCATTAATACATAATGTGCCGGGCGAATGTGTTGGTCCAATAAACCGGAAGTTCGTGGTACGTTTTCTTCCTCGGCTGCACGATTTGAGAGGAGAAGCATAAGAGACAACAAGGGAAACGGAGTGCATGCATTTGTGTTGGGTTTTGAATGAATAAAAAACTGCTGACTGGTCGTTCCATTTCAGAGCATGTATCAGTGAGGGCAAATCAAAATCATTTCTGAGCATTGCCGGCCATTCTTGGTTCCCATCAAGACATGAATGTCATTGAGCACAGGTCGGTATCATTTTGGCTGAGTGAAGAGCGTTGTTTGGGTAAAGTCAAAGTAATATTTTTTTAGTCTGTTTGAGCACTTGCCATGTCATACAGCGTGGTAATACGTTGAGGTTTTTCAGATCCAATATGACCACATCCGTTTCTTAAGGAATGTTTTAATATACTGCTTCATTAATCTTAACTCATGGTACAAAGATACATATAGATTATATGGAAAAGGTCATCTGGGAAGTCTGGGCTTGGTTTTCTTTATTCCATTTCGTTTGCTTAATTTAGCTCATCCCATCAATATTGATTATTCATTGTGCTAACAATTTGTCTGTTTGCCCAGCATTTGAGTCCCGCTGCTGCGTCTGTCATCTGCGAGGTTGCTTGGATTGCTAGGTTGTCAGGTTGGTGGTTTCCGTTTGACCAATTTCTATCAGCTTGAGCTTGTTTTGTTGCCTGGCCCCTCAAAGTGGTGATGTATTGGTGCCTTACCATATACATGTACCAGGAGAGATTTATCAGTAACGAATAGTAATAAGGTATTGCACCAAACTCGTAGGCTTTGATCCATTCCTCGAGGTTTATCTCTGGTGGACCTCTCAAAATTATGCGTCAGATCNAGCTCATCCCATCAATATTGATTATTCATTGTGCTAACAATTTGTCTGTTTGCCCAGCATTTGAGTCCCGCTGCTGCGTCTGTCACCTGCGAGGTTGCTTGGATTGCTAGGTTGTCAGGTTGGTGGTTTCCGTTTGACCAATTTCTATCAGCTTGAGCTTGTTTTGTTGCCTGGCCCCTCAAAGTGGTGATGTATTGGTGCCTTACCATATACATGTACCAGGAGAGATTTATCAGTAACGAATAGTAATAAGGTATTGCACCAAACCTCTCAAAATTATGCGTCAGATCAGTGCTTTTGATTTTGACCACCTTTTCCCCATTCGGGTTTCTGTCAATGTATTAGCATTTTTGCAGTTTCTTTTCATTTTATTCCAAACGGAAAAATTTTCTCAGATCCGATGTTTAGTGATAAAAGGCTCAAGAATCCCACCGACGTTGGTATTAGTTTCACTCGTAGCTACGTTTGTGAGCAGGTTGTACACTTCATACTTGTAAGCATGTTCCAATGGGTTTTAACGGAATATTGCACCGAGTTGACAGCAATTTGTCATTTAGGAGTGTTCTCCTCCAAAACGCTCAAAGTGCTGTGTTAACTTCACCATCCTGTAAATAGAGAACTTTCCCCCCAATATTCATATTGCAAGTTTGAGAATTCAGGTCCAACAAGGTAGTATATGTCCAGTGCCTTTCGCGTTCTTCAACCCCATGGTCTAATACTATTATGTGAAGCCGCCAACACCAGTGGCAATGGGAAGGTTTTGTTTTATCAACACTACAAATTTTTTTGTAGAACGACTTCTTCACAAAGCATGACTTTTTCCACTGAAACCTTCATTGGGCTGAAGTTGCCCGAACGCATGAAAATGCCAACTGTGAAAAGGAAGCAAGGTATGAAATTCTGGCGCTCGAAACGTGCTTTCCCTTAAATATTTGTGTTATGGTTGTAGGTAAGTAAAGCGCAGCTTAACCCATCCTTGGTTAACACCACTTCCTCACTTCCATATAATTAACCAAGGTAACAAGAGGCCAGAAAATGATGCGCAGCTCAGGTCGAGACAAGAACCGCTTCTGAATGTTTTCAAGCTCCATTCACATCTATGATTCCGGTCCCATGTTATGAGTAGCGTGAACAGGGTGTCGTACTCTTATTGACAATCGTATAAGAGAGGCCACAAGGCTAATGTTTGTTTTGGAACAGGATGCAGACAATAGAGTTCAAGAAAGTTTATAATTTTACAGCACAAACTAAACGAACCAAACCAAACCAAACCACAAAAGGGGGTAGATAAATTCCTCTAAAGGATTCTGTCATTTTAGGAACATTTCTGAGAGCAATCTACTGTATTTCCTTTTCCTTCTTGTACGGGGCATCAATTTTAGCCGACAGTAAAAAAACTTTAGTGTAATGTTACAAAAACAGCTGGTAAATGGTATGAGCTGGAGATAAATTGAATTTGATGTAGCACCAGACAAATACCTAAAGTATAGGATTCTTGAGTATGGACGCTAAAATGTTCAAAATGTAAGAAAGCTAGAGGTGTTGACGAACTGACCACATGTATGGTTAAGGACTGGCGATATATAAAATCCCCAGTCGGAAAACGTATTAATTTGTCACCCAAATCTGGTTCTTTCCCAAATCCGTAGATGGTGGCAAAAAATTACATTGATACTTGAAACTGGACCAGAAAAAAGTGCCACAAAATTAGACTGATTTGGTGTATTTAGTTTTGTTCTGCTATGTGGTTTCACTCTTCTTTTTTTTTACATATTCTTGAGACCGTAAAAGAGCTCCTTTCCCCCCGACAGTATTAAAAAAAACCCTACCGGGACACTCAATAATTCTTCCTCCCCTCCCCTTCCGTTTATTAATTTCTGAGCCAAGAGTATGGGACAAATTCAAGAAAGAAGGAGGAAAAAACTAAACTCACAAAACATTATTTTGTTCAACCTTGTTTTTTTTTCTTTTGCACATATACGTCATATGCAAGGTTCGCTCGATGTCAGCACATGAAAATAATACGTGTATGAGTAATAACTACATGTGCACATCATTGGTTTCTTCTAAAATTACATAATTTACTTAGTAAACGTGACATGTTCGAAACAAATCCAACATTCTGCTAACATTCAGCTACCTCTGAAAAAAATCATTACACCCAAAGGGTGGCTGTTTTTTTTCTTAACTATTTTGAAATAGTAGAAAGTGTTAAGGGAGACTGCACAAGAAGAAAACGGAAGTGACGATAAGCAAACACAACCAGGATCAGCTGAAATTGAACTTGAAGCAAAAACGAAAACAAAAGTATTTCCTCACTGGAACATCTTTGTAACAACGATATTAACAACGACGCTCGCTTTTTGGGTGCCTACCAACACATATTAGAAGAAAATTAAACTAATGAGCATTTCAGGTCACGTCTAGCGAAAATGTAGTCAGCATTCATTGACGCTAAGAGCTCCTGGAAGCAGAGTAATTGCCGTCAGAATTGTTAACAATCCATCTGAAGATAGTACATATGACGACCAAATTCTAAACAAGGATGATGAAACATTTTTAATCTGTTTAAAGATATGTAAGAAAGGTAGTAGTTCATTTCGAAAAGATGAAGTTGGTTTTACAAAAATGTGGTATATGAAATATTTATGTTGATGTCCGCTCAAAATCGGGCGTTGAGTACAGGAGGCACATAGATGAACGGGATATCTCACCTGTTCGAAGAATGTGTGGAAAACGAGAAGAAATTATTGCACATGTAGTGGCAGGGCAGTAATAATATAAGTAGTAGTAGTAGTAGTAGTAGTAGTAGTAGTAGTAGTAGTAGTAGTAGTGATAATAATTATTATTATCATTATTAATTTTAAAGACTTGTTGGGGGAGTGACTAAGGAGGATGAGCATCCAAAGTCTAAAAAATGCTCCATATAGCAGGCCAAACATATAGTCTCTGACAGTCGAATCCGGCTCCTGGCCTTCTCGTGGCAGAACTGTTTGGAACTAACGAGAGAAGGAGCAAAAGGCGAGTTTCTACTGCTTTAAATAACCAGTGGTCTGGGTAGGTTAAGCTCGTTGACTTTGGCCAGCAACTAATCTAGGAGAAGTAAAACTGACCACAAGCCAGGGTAGACAGGGCCCTTTAGTTTGGAATGGCAACCTGTTTACTGAAGGGCACACAAACTATGATACTCGCAACTTAATCTGTCAATCTTGCCGAGGAGTGGATAGTCACTGCTTTATCAAGTCATGAACTATATCTGGTGAAAAGTGGCAATCCTGAAAAGTAGAAGCTTTATTTAGAGAGCAGGGCAACTTTGGATGGACAGTTACCCATTGAGTATGACAAAAACTTTCACGGGAGACTTAGATTGCATCCAAATTCAACCAAAACTAATGATGTTGATGAAGTAATTAGAGACAAACCGTAGCGGGTGTGGGGGGTGCTGAATCGTATGAAGAAGCTCCAACTAAACATCATTTATGACATTACACTGTTGAGGAGAAAAGGTAAAGGATTTATGGGGCAGATGAAAAGACTACGGGATACGCAAAGAGACACTCGCTCAAACTGACACACACACTCTGTTTAAGTTTATCGACAATTTTTTTACTGTTCTCGTGAAAATGGCGACTTAATATGCAAAAACAGCAACATATGGGTATTTCACTATTACAAGGAATGAAGTAAAGGCAAACAAGGTATGCGTATGTTTTAAATCATGTTGCAATACTTGAAATTCGATTTGTCAGTTCTTCCAGAACTTGTTCAGCGACGACAGACTCTTCCTGGTAAATTCCTTTCGTTTTTTCAGTGTTATTTTCATTGTTTGTTGACATATGTTTGAAACTGGTCCTTATTTTAATGACGAAACTTGAGAAATTATTTGTTTCATTCAGTTCTGCAGTGAATACACCAAGCGCTTCTATGGACGGTTTGCATTTTAAGACTGAAATAAAAAGTATTGTAATATAAAAAGAGCAACAGTTACAAGTCACAATCATTGTTATCACAAACAAACGAAGTAACACTCACCAAAAATTCGCAAATAAAAAACAATGTCTGTAAGTTTTCTATGAAGTTTTGATATTATTTTCTCTGAAAATAGGAGTTTGTTTATTTTAAACTATCCCAGTTTATTACAGTCAAACAGTGTTAATCCTAAAGTCATCAACTGTTTCTTTCTCAACATTTATTACTTTTCCTTCAATTATTATTACTACTACTACTACTACTACTACTACTACTACTACTACTACTACTACTACTACTACTACTACTACTACTACTACTACTACTACCACTTCTACTGCTACTACTTCTACTACTACTACGACGACCACCACCATCACCACCACCACCACTACTACTGCTGCAGCTGCCACTATCTTCCTTTTGTAATGCCTGTACTTAACATGAAAAATTTAACTACAGTTAACGGGCAGGGCTTCCTATTTTGCCATAACTGGGGTACCAAAACAAGACTCAGACTTCAAGGTGTTGTCCAAGAGTTCATCTACGCTCAATATCTGTTATGCTATTTTTTTCTTTACCCAAGGGAGGTCTCTATACAACTATTCAAAGTAAATTGGACCATACATAATAATGAGATAAGTTCAGAAATGTCATAACATACCAATGTATTTATTATCATCATCCACTTTAACAGTGAACATAAATTCCCTTTTCCAGTCTTTTTCGTCAACATGAGTAAAGATGAAATCCAAATTACCTTCTGTGAAAAAAAACTATAGTTAAGAAACCAACACAAAAACAGTTTGGTACGTGACTAAAAATGGCTAGAATGTTTAGAGAACTTTTCATTACATTTTTCCTGGTTTGTAAAAGATAATGCTCTATAAATATTTTCTTGTGGATGCCCTTGAGTAAATCGTTCAGATTCTGTTACTTGAGGAATAAGAGAAAATTTAAAGCGTTTAAATAGACGATCGAATGTTACAAGTTTTAAGCAAGCATTACAAATTCTCGCTTGCTAATATGCCCTGATGATACCTAAGCTCGTGAAGAACTTACCACTCGTCACCCGAGCAAGGGCATCCTCTGTTCTCTAAGTCTGGAGAGGTGATATGTCAATATTAGCACCACTATACTGTATGGCTTTGTTAGGACTCGTTAACACGAGGAAAACTTAGAGGCCCCTTTGGCTTCTGGTCGAAAACATGTGACCTTACCCTGGCAAAGAGCTTGGTCGTAGGAGAAAGCACTTTGAATCAACGAACGAATAGTTCTTCGATTTATGCCAAAGTTTTACCTTCATCTTAATTTTATGGGCTGTTGTATATTGCACCCACTACTGGTGAAATGACTGGACCCCTGACCATCTGGTACACAACCATGTGTGAAGTTTCAATGGATTAAATTGTATTGGATACGTTTTAGTCATTATAGTATCTATTTTTTTATTTTTACTGTAGCAAGTAGCAGTTAATATCAGTTCTGAGTACCTGCAATTGGTTTCTTTCTACAAACGGACAACTTTTACTGTATAGTGTGTTCCATTCAGGATAGGTATCTTGGTTCCAGGTTCCCAAATTTGACTGTACTCAATTAAATTTCCGAAGTCTTCACCCCTTTTTGTAGCCTGCCTTTTACGTTGAGAAAGGATAACTTTAGAAGATCATCCTTGGTTTTAACTTCAACAGATAGATAATACAAAATGAAAAACTGATTCTATTCTTTTCAAGAATAAAAATAAGTTTCCTTCTAGTTTCACCAGTTCTTATGGCTTCAAATACGTCAAAGGACTATCATGACCATAATTTAGACACTATGTAGGATAGCAAAACAGATTATAAAACAGGCTCAAGCAATATCAATAAGTCTAAAAAAGACTGCAGTCGGGTAATCCTTTTACATTGACCACATAAGTACGTTTTGTAATATCCTACGACGAGCTATCACTAAAGAAATGAATACATAATCATTTGGTATAACAGTGGGCACTCAACAAGAGATAAGATAGTACATCAATTACTAGAAAAAACCTTGGAGACCAATGTTATTAAAATGTTTGATAAGTACACGTGCGCAGACACACAATGTCACACAAAAGAAGCTTTTCCATCACAAGATAGGATTTCTTAGTGTGCCACGAGTCTTAAGGGTGTTGCCAAATTCAGTTGTTAACAGATGCACAAAGTAGTGCTGGGAATTGTACATAGGAATTAACGTCATAGGCCACCATAACCCTTTTTTCCAAAAAAGTGAGTTCAAAAAAATATTAATTTTTAACAATTTCCTTGTTACCTTCCACTGTTAGTCATAAAAAGTCACACTAACAATGTTTGGTTTGTACTGTAGTATAGAGGCTTTATCAACAAGCTGTTAATCTGTTGATAAATTTAATCTTTTGTGAAAATAAGTACCTATTGATTATTCACAAGCGTTTCGCAACTGCTGTGTAAAGCTGTACCAAAGCTTTCAAGACCTTTCTTCAATGCTGGCTTCCTTCACCTTATGTTATATCAACCGCTATACTGTTTTCCCCATTAAAACAACCAGTTCAAAACGTGAAAATCCTAGGATTTTATCTGGAATAGCTAACATTCCCAACCAAGTTGGCTGGGACAAGCAATATCATGCAAAAGAGAGCTTGTGATATTCAGGCTGAATCCTCAATACCTTAGGGGTTTTACGAAAGGGCATTACAGCTAGTCAAAATTCAGTTTTCAAAATACTGATATTAATACCTCTATTGTAAAAGGGCGTGGTTGCACTTTAGGCATAGGTTAGTCTAGTATGAAAGATGCATTGCACTTGCTTACTTTTCCACGTATTCAAAATGGTTGAGAAATGAAGAAAGTACCTTCGTTCTTCTTGATCTGTAATCCCAACCTCTTCTCAAAGAACTGAAGTGCTTTTTTTAAATGTTCTCGCTTTGTAGACACTACATCCTGGAGTGCAGCTAATTCTACATTAAAAAGACCAGAAAAACAAAGCATGGGAATCATTTGATATAAATATGACCTTAAACCCTACTTAATCACTAAACCATGGTCAATAAGAACTGAAAATTAATACATTTGACATGACTCCTGGAACGTATTTTGAGTGGAACAAATCGGTAAGTTTTCTGTTGGATACTAATTGTCCTTAGTGACAATGTTCAGCTTTAATTGATTTTGCGAGTTTTTCTCCGGTCTCCTGGTTCATGTTGTGTAGATAACAGTTTCTTAACAGTAAACAAATTTGTTTGAGGCAATTGATTTTCCTTGTTTCTTTCTTAGATTCCCTGATTGTTTTTTACGCGAGATCTCATTCACAAATTGTGAACGGTAATTCAAACTTTGCTTGACATGACCGAAGAAGGGTTTAATTTTGAATAAAAAGCAGTTACTAGTTAAAAAAAAGGAAGCAGTTCAGATGGTCATTGAGAGAAAAGCAACCAGCTGAGGAAGAGTTCGACAGATTTGCAATCCTTGGGAGAGAGCTACTTGAGGAAAACAGTTCAAACCATTACGGTTTTCACTGAAACACGTGATAAAAATCTTTTTTAAATTAGAACTATTAGATAATAAGAGCTGACTGACAGAGTATAGTCAATAGTTAGTACTAAAGGGTTTGGAACTAACTCTGAAAAACTGCCCATCAAACAAAGAGGAACCTTTTAGTATAGAAGTACCAATTACACAAGCGTCAAATCTGCTGTTTTTTCAGATCAAGGCTCAATCACAAATCACATCCTCCAAATTCTGCTATTGCATTACTAATCATTTGCCACTTCCCACGCTATTTAAAAAATACTAAATACTGAAATTTATTATGATATGGGGTCAAGTTAAGATTCTTAATACGTCATAAAAAAGACTCCAAATTTTAGTAAGGCATTTCACTATGAAACATATGACATAATCTTTGAATTTACTAGGGTTCCTCAGTAAAAGTATTTCTATTAAAACTTTTATTGATCACAATTTCAATTTCAAGGTCTGTAATTTTGGATTTCTTATTACCTGTATCCTTAAAAAATAACGTTTTTGGAACTCCGACAATGATGTTGCACTGAGGAATTTTTTAGCTTAAAACATGCAGTTTATCTTTTTGAGTTTACTGGAATCTCTAACGCGCTATGTAAATCGAACTGCGAAGGAAAGACGGGGAAAGAATTAGCAAAGACAAAGGAGCAGACCTTAGACTAAAAGACATTTAAGTCACATGACACAGAAACTTACATTTACAGAGATGTTACAAAAGGGGTAACAACTACATAAAGATGAAGACGTTGAGAGAAACGAGTCCCGCGAAATGTAACGAACTGGGGAAGGTATCAACAAGGAATTCTCCTCAAAACAGTTTTCATGATAATACCTACTGAAAAGACCAAGAATGGTCACATTTTGCGAACGAGACAAAGGGTGGTGACCTTCAACAAGATTTGTGTCTCTCAAGTTAAAAATGTTTCTGAACTCGATCAAGAGCATCAGCACATCATGAGTGACAACAGTATTCCATACAAAAGCAGGTGGTAGACTTATAGAGATAAAAATGGCCTCAAAGGTAAGGTACTCCCTAGTATGATACAAAGAACCAACCCTTTTAGACAGATCTACCAATTGATAAGATATAATAAACTCAAAAGGCCAAACAACCTCACTGGGATAACTATCAGCAAGAATTGGCATAAATATGGGAGATAAGGAACAAGATTTCTATTGTACAACCTCAGTTGCATTTTTCACACATTGAAAAATAGCCACTTTTTTCACCATACTCGGACAGCACAATGGTCGGACTCCAAATCTTCCGCAAGTCTGAGTAGCTTCTGCTGAGTTGCCTTGCGGCCAATAACACAGTACCGGGTAGTGGTATATAAAATAGTTATCGATAAACTAAAGAAAGTTACCAGGAAGATCAGTGATGTTAAGAAGGAAAGGAGTTTCGCCGAAAATAAAACCTCGAGGAACACCGCAGTTTTTAAAGTGCTCATCAAATGTAATTCTGTCCAGTGTTACGTTGATATTATGATTGAAGAGAAACGACTGGATAATATCAATGAACTTTACAAAAACACCATTACTAGAAAGTATAGAGTGTGCCAAACCTTATCAAATTCTCTGGAAATATCCAGAGCTGTGGCAACTGTTGCACCAGGCTTATCAATAAACTTATTAATACATTAAATGAGTCAAAACGTCATTAATAGAACGAGATCCTCTAAATTTGTACTGAACATTAACAAAAAGACCTAGGTTCTGAAAGAATTACACCAGTGCATAGTTGATGAATTGTTCAGACCTTACTAATGACAGGCACAGTCAATATTTGCCAGGAGCAGACAAATCACTTGCATTCTTGAAGACAAGGACAACGTTAGAAACTTTCCAGGACGACGAAAAACAATGCCTTGATAGGGAACGAAAGAAAAGATTGATTAGCAAACAAGAAAACTCATAAACAAACCCTTTTAAGACAACTACTAGTATCGAATCTTGACCGGGGGCTTCAGGTTGATCAAGTCCACAAATAACTTCCATCAAGTCCACAAACAACTACTGGTATCGAATCTTGACCGGGGGCTTCAGGTTGATCAAGTCCACAAATAACTTTGGCAACCAATTATGATTTTTGATGACCGAGTCCAAATTCTAAACACTTTGTGAAATGAACTCTGTCAAAGAAAAGTCACTTACAGAAATATTGGCAGGGGTAAATCTAGCAAAAAGATCAGGTTTTGCCCTTGAGGACAAAATAACAAAACACCATAAAAAGGTGGTGGTATGGTCGACATGCCAGAGTCCAAAACATTATTGTGTATCTTAAAAATTATGAGTTTTATGGCCTCCGTGGTAGCCATAGATGTGAGAACTTTATCATGTCATGGGTCGTAGGCTTTTTCTGAGCTACGTTTCAAAAGATACTTCTCCCATAATCAGCCTGACGATGGGAGAAGTATCTCTCGAAGCGTCACTCAGAAAAAGCTTACGACTCATGACACGATGAAGCTCTTACATCTATTATCGTATATCTTCCAGAATCCTTGGCTTACAACTTAAAAAGAAATTGATTCACCGATTCATTCAGTATTCTGAAATTTTGCATTAGAAATCAATCTTTTACAAATATTGACAGCGTGTCCAAAAAACCAAGAGAGCCATCAGTTCCATCACGTTGAAACAGAACTTAGAAAGGATTGCTATGAGCGATGGCAAAAGAGCAATGAGTATTGAATCGACGAAAAGCATAAGGTTTGACTTCGTTACCACAACTAGACAGAAATTTTCAATGCCAACCTGAACCCATTCTGTGAATTCAGTTGCAGCATCAGAAGCAGGTTTGCTAAAGGTTGAATCTCGAGGATTATCACCAAGATATTGTTGGAATCCATCTAAGTAAGCATGGCAAAAAGTTGAAGTCTTGAGATGATGTTGCACTGTTCAGAAGGATAAGTGTTCAGAATGATAAGAGATCTAGATGAGAAGATGTTTCTGGTTCTGAATCAGAAAATCTTGTGAGAAAACCAACAAGCTATACAAAATCGTGACCAAGAATGAAGTTCTAACTTCACTGGTCATCCAAATCTTGTAATGAGTGTTAAGCTCACCAAAGGCAAAGACGTAAGCAGTGTGATGATTTACCAGAGACTTTGGAGTTAAGTCTCACACTGCCAATAACTGAGCATGATTCAAAAACAGAAGACCAATAAAAAAATGTAATAAGCGGTCTAAATGACAGGCACTCTGAAGCAAATGAAAAATTTATCTTCAGATTCAAGGTTTTGTGTAGTTTGTACAGCTGCTCCACGTCCTGCATCGACTCACCTGTTAACACCAGATCATACACAAAGAGCATGTCCCAAGATACACCTCTTCTGCACTCCTTTGTAGCTTCTTCCATGACCAGGTTGAAAAGAAGGGGCCTCAGTACAGATCCTTGGTCTACACCAACAGATACATTGAAAGGATCAGACATGCCACCTGCTGCTGCCACACAGGGGCTGGAGTCCACATACAGCGCCATCACATGCCTCACTAGCCTCTCAGGTACCTTCTGCCTCCTCATCACCCAGAAAAGAGCATACCATAGACATCTATCAAAGGCTTTTTCCAGATCGACCAAGATGTGGTACAGCTTTTAATTTTTTCCCTTGCACTCTTGTTGAATTTGTCTCAGTATAAACCTTGCATCCGCAGTAGACTTACTTTGAAGTGAATTCGAATGGTTGCTGCTGATGTTCACCACTAATTTTAGCCTGCTATCAAAGATCTCTTCCCACACTATAATTCCGTGGTCCAATAGCCTTTGTCCTCTGTATTTGCCACATTGCAGGGCATCACCTTTTCCCTTAAAAATAGGGATAGTTGTTCTGTCTTTCCACTGTACTGGACATACTTCAGTAGTCATGGTATTCCTAAATACTCTTGTCAGCACTTTACTCTGACCTCTCCAGCACACTTTAGCATGACTCTGCTTACACCCATGAGGCCTGGTGCTTTGTTAGGCTTCATTGACTTTAAGACAACTTTAACTTCCCTCTCTGTGACATCTAGTGGACCCTCTACACATTCCTGCTCCTCCACCTCATTAGGGTTCTCACCATTAAAAAAACCCATTGAAATGACATCTTCCTCTACTGCAAATTTTGCTGTCTGTTGTTGCAATTTTGCCATCTCTGCCTTTAACAAAGTAACCCCACCCCCCACAAATGTCTTCCTTGTCTCACGTAAGCTGCTTTGCCATCGCAAACATTTTTCTCCTACCCTCGACAGGGTCAAGAAAGGTACTTATTAAAGGCAATTGGAAAATGACCTGTAAAAATTCTATAATCTTTCTGAGGATATCTTATAATACTTATGGTATTGTGGGTTCAAGAATAAGCAATAAGTAACAAACTTGCCTCTGAGTTTGCAATCATCTCTGATTAATTTACATAAGAAAAAAATAAACTATTATGTCAACAATGAAATACTGAATGGTGAGCCTTGATCACCCAAGTCTTCCTCAGATGAAGAATCTTGCAAAAGATGACAAAGGATGATGATGACTTTTTCTAATAGTAAGAATGATTGAAAAGTAAGTACAATCCAAATGTAGACACGTTAATGACCTAATAGCTTCTGTAACAAAATCCTCTTGACCCACTAGCATAAATAATTTGACAATTCAAAACACAACAAGTGGTATTTATCACAAAACAAAGTATTTATTTCATTTAAACTAATAAAACACTTGTCCATGATGGAGTTTTTGCAATTTCCTACTAACCTTCTTGTTTTGTATTTACTTCTTCCATTAAGCAATCAAATTCCTTTTTAAGCAAATTTTTTGATTCTACTAATTCTTGTTCTGCTTTCCTTATATCATCAATTTCCTTTTCCATGTTGCTAGTGGCTGTTTTATTTTCTTTAGTGTCTGAAATGTACATAATAATTTTAAAAAAATTAATATGGGTCATTAAAGTAAGAAAAGTTTCTGCCATCAAAAAACATAAAACCATCCTAGACATCAATATACATGGACATCACCTGTTGGCAAAACTAGAAATCAAATTAAGTGTTATCATAAAACAAAAGTGGTAAAGCAGTGTCAAGGATGTGAAAACACACCCAGGAACTGACTGCAATTGCAACCACCAGCTATTAGTAGTGAAGATTCAGCTCAAGTTTACATAAGGCAAATCAATTACCAATGAGATGGGACTACTGTTGCTTAAATGACTGCTACAGTCAAAGCCTTCTTGGCAAATGAAGTGGAGAAAACACCTGGTGAGTTATGGTCCAAAGGCAAGGGATCTATACTCACATCTGTTAAAGAAAATATTAGGTCAAAGAAATGGAAGATGCCTCCCTGGATCTCTAACAAGACATTAGCAGAAGTAGGGAAGAAGAGGAAACCAAAACCAAATAAGAATTAAGAGCACAAAAGATGAAGAAAAGTATAACAACCACCACAAGAAAGTGCAAAGACTAATGAGGTGCAACACGGAAAAATACATCAATAAACAATGCTCATAGATAGAAGAAAACTCTATCAACAATTCCACCAAAGATTTGTACCAAGGGGTGAAGAACGTAACAAAGAAGTTCAAATCAAATATTGATACAATCAAAGACAAAGAGGGCCATATTATCTGTGATGGAAAAAAGGTATATGAGGAGTGAAAAGAATACTGTGAAAGCTTATATGAAAAGAATAACAGCATACCAAATTCCAGTCTAGTGATGAAAGAAATAGAAAATGAACCAGTGGCACTAGTGGAAGATGTTAGAGAAGCAATAAAGGAACTGAAGGAAGGAGAGTCCAAAAGATGACAAGGTCACCTCAGCATTTATAAAGAAGTCTGGAGAAATAGGTATAATATTCTATCACAGACTTTGTACCAAGATTTGTGAGGACAAGCAATGGCCTGAAGACTAACTGAATTCAGTATTTACCCCTATACGGAAAAAGGGAGATGCATTGCAGTGATGTAACCGTTGTATTATGACCCTGTAATTGTCTATTGTTAATGTCTACCATTATGTATCTGCCATTTTNATTGATACAATCAAAGACAAAGAGGGCCATATTCACTGTGATGGAAAAAAGGTATATGGAGTGAAAAGAATACTGTGAAAGCTTATATGAAAAGAATAACAGCATACCAAATTCCAGTCTAGTGATGAAAGAAATAGAAAATGAACCAGTGGCACTAGTGGAAGATGTTAGAGAAGCAATAAAGGAACTGAAGGAAGGAGAGTCCAAAAGATGACAAGGTCACCTCAGCATTTATAAAGAAGTCTGGAGAAATAGGTATAATATTCTATCACAGACTTTGTACCAAGATTTGTGAGGACAAGCAATGGCCTGAAGACTAACTGAATTCAGTATTTACCCCTATACGGAAAAAGGGAGATGCATTGCAGTGATGTAACCGTTGTATTATGACCCTGTAATTGTCTATTGTTAATGTCTACCATTATGTATCTGCCATTTTAATTTGAAAATCTTGATTTAGCCTCGTCTTAATGTATAATAACTGACACGTAAAATGTATATGCTGTCTTGGATCATACTGCCAAAGAGATTTGACGTTGCGTTAAAAGCTGTTTTCATCATTATATATATTTACCTCCTCTCCACACCATAAAATATAACATGGTGTCAGAATTATAGTAGGACTCATTTCCACTAGTTTCTGGATACACTCCCAGCATTCAGGCTCCTCCGTGACCAGAGTAACCCTGAACTCGCCGCTGTCAACAACTGATTTTGGACCAGCGTGTTTTCGTAGATAAATTTTTCACGTCTCTTTCACGACTTCGATATGGCCGCCACTTCTCTTCCTCAACCGAATATGGATTGGAATTCGCCAGATTTGGATAGTACCATGAGAAAGTTTTTACGTTCATGTCAACTTTATTTTAATGGACTATTAAAGGACATTACCGAGGAGGTCAAAATTAATTATTTACTTATTTGGGCCGGATCTGAGGGCCAAGATATCGCCGACACTTTTAACCTTTCCCCACAGGAATCTTTGCAACTACAAGCGTATGCATCACGGTTTGCAGCTTATGTACGTCCACGCAGTCATTTTTGTGTTTCTCGTTTTAAATTGCTCACCTGCACCCAGGAGGCAACAGAACCCGTTGACGTCTACCATAAGACACTGAAGGAACTGATACAACAATGTGAGTATGCTGCAGAGGTGCAGAACACTCTTCTTGTCGACTTCTTTTATTTTTGGACTTAATTCAAAAACTGCACAAGCGACATTACTAAAAGAAGGGAAAGATTTAACTATAGAAAAGGCCTTACAGGTTGTACGTACAGAGGAGGCAACACTACAACACATTAATGTGATCAGAGGACCCAAAGAAGAAATATCAGTAAACGTTGTTAAGAAAAGGATTTACAACAAACCCAGTAAATCAGCTTCTATTAAGTCCACTACAACACACACTAATTATTCTAATTCCGGTCGTCAACACCCAAGAGGTTCTTGCCCTGCTGGAGGTTCAAGATGCAATCAGTGTGGCAAACAAAACCATTGGGTCAATGTCTGCCGGTCTGGACCTAGCAAAAGACAGAACCAGCATGCCTTTACCAAAAAAACTGTGCATGAAGCCACTAATCACCAAATTGCTGAAGCTGAAGACACAAACAAAAGTAGTTTTTATTTCCACGCACTAGAACCTGGCACTTCGAATTCTTCATGTATCCCTCCTACTGCAACACAGGCATTTGTGACTTTGAGAATAGGCACTTCTAAGTGCCAGGAGTCACTTAACTGCAAAGTAGACACTGGGGCAGAAGGAATGTCATGCCCATTGGCATTTACACAAAATTATTGACTGCCACCAATAATCCCCAATGTTGTCAGCTGAAGCCATGAAAAGCGCAAATAATTGCCTACGGAGGCATTAAAGTCAGACAGTACGGAACTTGTACCTTTGGCGTCAAACACAATAACAAATTTACCACTGCTGATTTTTACATCACAGAAACCAATGGTCCTGTTCTCCTTGG